>APFE030093489.1:86666-160203 GCA_000404065.3 Pinus taeda | reverse complement strand
GGCTTTGACACCATCAAATATCAAGGCTGGCTTTAGAAGGATAGGAATCTGGCCACTGAACTATGATGCTCTTATGCATGATACTGGTTGTAGCCAAGCGTTTCATGTGGATGGTCCGGAAGAAAGGAATGTCCAAACAAGTGTTGAAGTGCAAGAAGTGCAATTAGTAGATGACCAAGATGATGTTGTTGCAGCTGGTAATATGATTTCCCTATCTCAAGGACACTTATATGCTGGAGATGATGAAACTGTATGTGAAACACAATATAACAATGAACAAATTCCTAGTAACGTGGAGATTGTTCCACCAACTCAAGAACATGAGTCTCAAGGACACTTATATGCTGAAGATGATGAAACTGTATGTGAAACACAATATAACAATGAACAAATTCCTAGTAACATGGAGATTGTTCCACCAACTCAAGAACATGAAATTCCTGTTGCTGATATTGCTAATGATATTGTTGAACATGCAGTTGATAATGACCAATTGACATTGCCAACCCAAGTAACCCCACCTTCATGGCTAGCAGAAGCAATGATCAATATGAATGCACATACCGTCTCAGCAACCAATGAAGAAAGCATGAACATGCCCTCACAACCAACAGAATTGAACAGTGAAATTGTTCATTTTTTTGTGGACAATAGATCAATGGAAGAAGATGAAGGACATAATGAGGCATCAAATGAAGATAATGATATGGTTCAATCAGTTCCAACAAATACTGAAAGGGAAGTACCAAGCAATGACATGCAGGTGGGAGGGGTGGAGAAGACACTTTGATGGTTCCTAAAGCTACCAGTAGAGAGAGTATCAATGAAAAAAAAGCAAGGTGCAGCGGGTAGTCTTCGTCTGGGCCGAAGCTCACAGTTACTCAACTCAGAGCACTATATAAACCTGTTAGTTGAGTCAGAAAAAAAGAAATTTGAAATGCAAGAATTAAAACAGAAAAAGAAGGATATAGTCAAGGAGAAGAAGGCAGCAAGGATTGTTGCAGCACAACGTCGAGCAGAAGAAAGGATTGAAAGAGATAAAGCAAGGCAAGTTAAGGACCAACAAAAGCAAATGGCAAGACAGGAAAAGGAAAAAACGAAAGGCACAACAAATGCTTGAAAAAGAACAAGGGATGATCAACGATACAAGAATCGCTGATGAAACCAGGATTATTTCAAACTCATTGGACTCCATTGCAGATAGTACACCATTATTCCAAGATCTCATAAACATTCAAGTGCCCCACTATCAAACTGAGGGTTTACCCACTTGCCTTGTTCCTACCAGAGCTGGTGTCAATTCTCTGTATGTTCATTACACACCTCCACTTAATGCAGGGGCCAATAGTGCAAATGTGAGGTATGGGTACTCAGTACCTCCATGGTTGGAAGCTGCAAATTGGAATCAATCATATGGCATCAATCAACTATTTCCTAATCAGCCCTTGACTGGTAGGCCAACCTACCTGGCTCAAGAAGGTAACTCGTGGAGTTTTGGCACTCAAGATTCTCAAGGCCATAAAGAATAGGGGTGTCATATGTTTTTGGTTCTAACCACATTATGATGTGGATTTTGGATGGATTGTATCTTTTTCTTGGCACAGGAACATTTTGGCTTACAACACTAGATTGTATCTTTTTCATGTCACAGAAACATTTTGGCTTACAACACTAGATTGTATCTTTTTCATGTCACAAAAATATTTTGGCTTACAACACTAGATTGTATCTTTTTCTTGTCCCAAGAAACATTTTGGCTAACAACCTAGTAGTGATTTCTTGTGGCAACCTAACTATGTGTTGATAAGAAATTTTCAATGGAATATGTCTTTTTGTAAAATATTAATTATGATAAAACTATTTCTATAAGTTATTCTGTGCGCCCTCCCCGCCACGTCAGAAAACCACGCGTAAAAGCACATGGAGCCGGTACGACACCTATCCACCGTGGAGCTCATGTGTTGGCTACCGTATCCAACCATAAATGTATGTGTTCGCACCATTTCACAGGTTCGTTTGGGGTCATTGCTGCGATGTTTGGGAATTCAATAATAACATTTCAAGTTGCATATGAAAAAGGCTAAATACAGAAATCAATGAGGAGGCAATCTACCTCATAACAAGTTTTATTAAATGTGAAAAAGCCACTAATAATTTTATTGATTGAGGGGACACTTGAGAAATTGAGAGCACTCATTATCAAGTTGTATATGAAAAAGGCTAAATACAGAAATCAAATGACCAAACAATCCTATTATGATTGAGAGCACTCATTATCAAGTTGAATATGAAAAAGGCTAAATACAGAAATCAATGAGGAGGCAATCTACCTCATAATAAGTTTTATTAAAGTGAAAAAGCCACTAATAATTTTATTCATTGAGGGGACACCTGAGAAATTGAGAGCACTCATTATCAAGTTGCTCTCATTATCAAGTTGAGTATGAAAAAGGCTAAATATATGGACCGTTATCTAAAGGAACATCATTCAACTTGGTAGCTCATGCTTCAACCATAATGCTTACAAAGCAATTTCTACCCATTGTATTCTGTAATAGCTAGTCAGTGAACCCCAAGACGAGCTGGAAACAGAGACTACTTCAGATATTCACACAATGAGTAAACTATTATATCATATACTAATATACATTAGAACTTTGAAGTGAACAACTGAATCAGCGGGACCTAGGAATAAGTCATATTTGCTCATTTACATGATCCACATCCTTAATTAAATTAAAATGAAAAGTAAGGCCACTGAATGTGCAAGCCCCATTCTTGGGAGCAATTGGAGGGATGACGTTGTTCGCTGGAAGTGAAGGAGGGAGAAGTATAGCTTTGTCCACTCAACTCCCTCACAATCAGATGGAAACCCTGAGACAGATACTCTTGATCATCCCGTATTGAACATTCTTTCGATTTCTCTATGTGGTTCCATATTAATATGTCTCGGTTCTTCTACTTAATGGACGGTTCGCACCTCAATGGCTCAATGGCTAGACAGTTCAAACCTCAATGGCTCAATCGCTAGACAGTTCGAACCTCAATGGCTCAATGGCTTTTCATGTGGCCAATAAATTTTGACATCAGATGTTAGGAGAGATGGGTTTGACACAACCCATTAATCTTTGGATGATCTTTTCTCTAAGAGCATTTTATACATTGTATTTTTTATGCCTTCGATCTCAACATTGAAGGCATCAAATTTGCAGCACTATACAAAGCTCTAAACTGACTTATGGCTCCAATAAGTGGACCTTTATCGAAAGGAACATCATTCAACTTGATAGCTCATGCTTCAACCATAATGCTTACAAAGCAATTTCTACCCATTGTATTCTGTAATAGCTAGTTAGTGAACCCCAAGACGGGCTGGAAACAGAGACTACTTCAGATATTCACACAATGAGTAAACTATTATATCATATACTAATATACATTGGGACATATGTTTTTGGGTAAAGACTCTTACAGCACCGTCATAATTTCAGGTTCTTGGTGAATGTGTGGAACCAAAGCTATAAGGTTCGGAAAATCAAGTAAACGGTAAATAAGCATGTTGGGTGGTACTCAGGCAATTTGATAGCCATACAACCCGACCTTTTGCTAAATATTAAAGTTGAGAATGAGTCAAAAGTTATGCATAAGGGAAAAATTCAATTTAGCGTTCCAAAAGAAGGGAAAGGTAGGCGTTTCATCATAGTGTTGTTTTAATTTAGTTGAAAAAAATGAATTTTCCATTTTTACAGCTTGTTGATTCTTGGTCGAATTTTTCAGTTTTCCCAAGTCAATGATTTTGGACTCGACCTGACTCAATGCCACATCTGAGTTCTATAACACTGCCCAAAGGCACTAAAGACTTATAACAACCTCAAAAAAGATACCAAACGACAGATAGCTGATCACTGCAGCATAGAGAAATTCACTGACCCAGAGCAAAACCAGACTTTCCAATGTTTTCTAAACAGCTTTTCATGACATTGGCATGTTAAATTTACGAAATTCAATTAGATTTGATATGTTAATCATAAAAAATCATTTCAGTTCCAAGATGCATGAGTTTACAAAATCAGAAGTTAAAAAAAAAAGTAAAATATCGCATGGAAATAATAGCGGATTAGCTCGATCATATTATATTGCAAGTCTTCGAAGTTTTAAAAATAGGGTCGAACACAGCTCTCATCATCTATGAATGAAATAAGCAACCAGAAAAACTCAAAAGCATCATGAGATTAAAAAAGGTCAACTGTAACCTATCAAACATTGAGAATGACCACAACATGATAATGAGGTACCCCGCATGTGTGACCAAATTTGCAAAACATATCTAGAACAAGGGCCATTTTAATATCACTGCCCTACAATGTACACTGAAAAATTCTGTAACCTATCAAACATTGAGAATGAGCACAACATGACACTGAGGTGCCCTGCATGTGTGACCGAATTTGCAAAAATATCTAGAAACAAGGGCCATTTAAATATCACTGCCCTACGATGTAAACTGCAAAATTTTGTAACCTATCAAACAATGAGAATGAGCACAACATGACAATGAGGTGCCCTGCATGTGTGACCAAATTTGTGAAAATATCTAGAAACAAGGGCCATTTAAATCACTGCCCTACAATGTATACTGCAAAATTCTGTGAGACTCTAGAGATATCTGTAAATGTAGAAAGTAGTGACATCTGTAAATAAATAAATAAAATAGAAACTATCAACTAAAATGTAAAAACAGCTCTATGAGGTCTGCTAAAATAGTTGCCTTATAATGTTGCACCAAATATCTTAATTCCAATGTATTTTTTAACCTGTTACCTCAGACCAAACAGGGAGTCATAATTGGACATATTGGGCCATGAATATACACCCATTTGATCAAAGTTGAAGAGGAGAGAAGATTGCACATATTGATTAGAATATACGAGTTCTAACAGATCTAATGACCACATGGGCGCTAGATGATTCAAGCACTAAACCTCTCGGGATCACTTATATAACAACAGGTCTGCATTTTTCAGTTACATAACCACTGAACCAAATCTATATCTAATGGACTCAAGGTCCATATGAAATCTAGAATTCGACTCAAGCCTAGTAAAATCCATAGCTAGCTGGTCTTGAATTTGCGCTCTTGAGTGCTAACAACATCAAACTAAAACATAATTCTCTTCTTATTGCTGACTTCCCTGTGCGGAGTTCTGAGGTAATGCGAGTCACTGAAACACTTTGCTAATTGGAGAATTGGATTTTTGAGAATAATGCTTAAAAATAAACGTTCAAGGATAAATTAATATCCTAAAAACTAACCGATTTTGGGGAGCTGCACATTATTGAGGCGTTCAAGAGCCAAAACCAGAGCTTGGGTGCCTAGATTACCTTCACCATAAACACCAAAATTTCAGATATACCCTAAACCTTCAACAACAAACAACCCATAAACCCTAAACCCTCATAAAAAATCCTCAAAAAAATGGCATAAAATGCCATTAAAAGGTTACAAAATATCCAAAACTAGAGATGTTGTGTTGAAAAACACAGAGAATGCTGGTAGGATTTTAACAAACAACCCATAAACCCTAAACCCTCATAAAAAATCCTCAAAAAAATGCCATAAAATGCCATTAAAAGGTTACAAAATATCCAAAACTAGATATGCTGTGTAGAAAAACACAGAGAATGCTGGTAGGATTTTAACAAACAGCCCATAAACCCTAAACCCTCATAAAAAATCCTCAAAAAAATGCCATAAAATGCCATTAAAAGGTTACAAAATATCCAAAACTAGAGATGTTGTGTTGAAAAACACAGAGAATGCTGGTAGGATTAAAATCCTACCGGATACATGCTTGCCGACCTTCCCCACCTTCCCTGGAGCTTACCAACTTGCAACGACCTCTTCCACACCAAGGTCCACACCTGCAACGAGAAGAAAAATACATATTAGGAACAGAAAACCACAAAAAAAGCCACAAAAAACCAACAGCTCACAGCAAAACACCATTTTACCTCGAGCTTACTAAAACAGCGACCGATTCCTCCCCAAACAACAAAATCGCCGAATAAGACCAGCAACAGAGAAATGCTAAACAACCGGGGTTTAGGGTTGACCAAAAAATCCAAGCGGAATAGCAGAAGAAAAGCAGAAGCGTTGTGCGAACAACAAACCCTGAAACACCACAAACAAGTCAACCAGCACCTGCATACCAGGCAAAGAGCGCAGGTCCACAAACCCTGTCAACCGAACAAATGCCTCTAACAACACAGGAATAAACGACCACGCGCGCAGGTTCTGGGGCCATCCCGCGCCATCTTCAGCGGGGGGCTTTGCCCAACAACCGGCCCCGAGCAGAAAAACAAAGAGAACATCGCAGGAATGAGCCCAAACAAACCTTTGAAATGGCGTGAACACATGCATTTATGGTTGGATACGGTAGCCAACACATGGAGCTCCACGGTGGACAGGTGTCGTACCGGCTCCATGTGCTTTTACGCGTGGTTAAGTGACGTGGCGGGGAGGGCGCACATGTAATGGCGACCCTCCCCTAATTGCAGAGAAATTTACTCCTTAGAAAATGTGATTTTCGAAATATGAAATCTACAAATTAACTCTTCCAATGGTATTTTCAAAATATGAAATTAACTCTAACACTACAAAGTAATAAATTTTATTTTTTTAAAGAATGTTATCTTTTGATGAATAATTTATATGGTACAATGTTCTTTAGGCTAAAGGGCCAACAATTTAACTTTTTAGCGGTGAACTCTTTTTGTCAACGGCTCTCCTCACGAACCTAACTAGAAGGGGTTGTGTTTTGAGTGCTCATCCCTTTCTCCTAAGCACAAACATCTTGGGAACCTTATAAGTGTTCCTCGAATTAGATCACTATCAAGTTTGCACGTTTTTGCCCAAATAGAGTATTAACATTGCTATATCAATTTGTCAACTGAGTTATCCATGAAAATCATTTTTTTTGTTGTAATTATTTTTTTGGTTTTAATAGAAAATTTAATAAGCCTTATTTAATGGAGAAAATGCCGCTTCTATCTCTTCATGCTCTGTAAGGTATACTGGAAAACGCATGTCCCAACATATTTAAGAACACTGGAATCTAGCTTTGTATTGACCTTTATTTGAGGTGATGGAGATCCATCAAGGATTTTATATAATCTCCATTTGAGGTGATGAATATTTAACAATGCTATATCAATTTTTGAACCTAGCTATCCATGAAAATCACTTTTCTTTAATTTGTGTTGTAATAGAAAACTCAATAAGCCTTTTTTGATGGAGATAATGTCACTCCTATCTCCTCATGCTCTATAAGATATGCTAAAGAATGCACGTCTCAACATATTTAACAACATCAAAATCTAGCTTTGTAATGACCTCCATTTGAGGTGATGGAGATCCATCAAGGATTTTATATAATCTCCATTTGAGGTGATGAAGATCTATTTGGGATCTTCAAACTTCAAAGTTGTTTTGACAATGCATACATGTTAACAATAATTGATCCAAATAATTTTTTGAAGAATGAAATGTCTCTGAATAAGTAATTTATAGATGCTTATAGTTGCTTCACGGATACTTTAGCATGTCTCTTTGCAAATGCTACTTTTTTAATCTTTTATTGCAAAATGTTTTATTGTATAGGGAATCTTTAATTTATACTCTTAAACTTCTTTCAACTTCCCAAAATTTGGTTCTAGGGCTAGACTTTATTCTAGTAAGATATGCATGAAAAACATGAGCAATGCCAAAATTCTCATAAGAGAAAAACATGCCACATAAATGTTTCCTTTCAATATTGGATTCAGTGGTTCATCCATAATGGAAACATCGATCATCTCAGCTTCAATACAACACCTTTATTTTTTCTTTCAATTGACATAAGTTAAGAGCAAATTCAATATGAATATGAATTTCATCCCCTCTAACCCAATGCTTTTATGTAGATCCACAAGGTGTAATCTAATCAAAACAACCTCTCACATCCTAGTCTTCTACATATTTTCATCTTTGTGGAATAAATCAGTTAAATTATCTTCAACTTTTACTCCCATGTACCTTTATGGACTAGCTAAAAAATTGTTTTTAAACTAATTCTCAAAATATACACCATGTTATTGATGCAAGTTTCCATGTGTCAGAAATGATAACAATAAGTCTCAGAATTTATGCTTGGTTGCTCTAGCTCTAGCATATTGATGTAGGCCAACAATTCAACAATGAACAACACCAAAACCCCATTTGTGTGCCAAGAATCCAAAAACACAAGAGCTGTCATTAGTTTAGTATTGTAGATGTAAGTTCATTTGTATTTATCAAGACCATTTCTATAACATTCTCCTCTACACGTGTCTCGTGACTTGTGGCATGAATACGTTAGGAGTAGAAACCTGAATTTCCTATACAACAAATTGCATTCAATTAGTGTAACACCCCAGCCTTTAATTCCCCACTGATGTTGCAGTTGTAATTAATTATGTTGGTGATGCTTGTGTGGGAAAGCAAATGTAAATGGGATTAAAGACTCAAAAAAATTGTAATTATATTTTAATAACAAGTGATGAAGAGGTGGAGCCTTGAAACAAACCATGAGAAGCCAAAAAAATGGATTTATGGAATTAATCCTTGCCAATAAATTATTTTTCTATGTTAAGTATACATAAGATCTAAGATTGTCAAGTTTCCCCAAGAAATATATAATGGGAAGTTGTAGCAGTAACTCCCATATTTATGGAAGTAGTGGGGTTGTGCTCAATTTTCTCATCCAAGGTATCAGTAGAGTACCATTAAAAGAATTTTGGAGTCAAATCAAAAGCTTCTAATTTGACCACGATGGACAAGTCTGACAAGAAACCCATCAATGAAGAAAAATGCGAAGAAAAGTAAGGGAGAGACAAGGCAATGAAAGAAACACTTGTGGTGGTGTAAGAGAACAGTAAAGAGACAAATAAGAGCAAAGCAAAAAAATAGAAGGGAGGCTCTTGTGTGCATAGAGAACCCTATGCATGACACCACAACATGTGTGTGAATTTAGTTTTCCTAGTATGGTGAACGAAGTCAGGCTTAGAGTCTTTAGCCTGAGCTAAAAGGCTAACTAAAATTATAGATGAGTTTGTCTAAATTATGCACAAAAGCACTAAAAATGGAATCTTTATGACATGTAATAGATCTATGTTAAAAGATGGAGGGAAGATGTAGTTAACGAAAAAATTCAATGGATTGTTATTTGCTAGAATTGTGAAGAATATAGTTAGGATGCTTACTAGACTTCCCTTTAACAATTCAATTGAATGATAATGGCAAAAGCATATGGCCAAGTGATGCCACCATAGTTACGAGGGGGGGCTCTCAACTTATCTCTTGCTCCTTTGAATGTTTTCATAGAGTTTTGAAATGGTTGTTATATTCTAATGAATAAAGAGCATAGGAAATGATAAAATTGCAAGAGATTGAATAGTAAAAGTGCACATGCACGAATATAGTTGATATGTTATGTGCATGTAGACATGTTGGATGTATACAATATGAATGAACATGCATATCACATGAATGACGACTCATAGTAGTATGTTCTCCTAAGGCGATCATGATGGCTAACCATGGTTCATGGTGAACATGTAATTAGGAACTAGATGATTGCATGAATGGGATGTTGCATATAGTCTTGTAGTCATATGGAGACAAGGTTATGGATAAGAAAATGTTGATTGAAATAATGGTAAAGAGGAATGCAAAAACTTTTCGTGTGGTACCAACTATTCAGTTAGCATTCAATAACTATTGAAAACCGTGCATGTATGGTTTTGGTATGCTCATGGTATTGAGAAGGAATTGGGTAAGAATTTCCTTCATAAAAAATTAATATTAGTAATGATATGAGTGCAAGAATGGCAAGTAAATCAAGAGTTGGTATTGGCTATGTTCTAAGTGATGTTAATGGTCACCATGATAATTCCACGTTACTTGGAATAAATGGTTTATTGTTTTTCGTTGACATATTGTTATAGCACCGTTTACCACTCTTGGTATATGTGATGCTTTGTTTACGGCCTAGGGAAACCCCTCCTTCGAGACTTGGTCCAAATATATTAAAAAACAAAATTTTATTCCTTGTGCGCTACTTTACCCTGAGCTAAAAGTGTGTACATGTGGGTTAGTCAATACCCAACCCACGTATATGTATTAAAACACTTAAAAAAATAAATTTCCTTAATTATGGGTGGAGTTCACGAGTTTTACCTATTGATTACCTCCTATTGCCCATGGCCCAACTGTTTCCCAACTAAAAAACTAATTGGGAGAGGTATAAATAGACCTCTATGGGAAGGCCTTAAGGAGGAGAAGAGATAGAGTTATTATACTGAGATTATCCCTGACTGAGTCTGATGAAACCTTGTGCCTCATACACTTCCCCAATCTTCAGGAAACCCTTGTTTCCTTGATTATAGATATCCTTCCTTTTTCTTGAGATATCATGGTGTTGATGATGTAATAAGATTGTTGAAGGCTGGGATAGGACGAATCCGGAGGACGGTTCCATTTGGAGCTAGAGAAAGACTCAGTGAATTCTCTCCATGTCATTTACAACTTACTACAATAAAAGAAATGTTGTCTCGTTTCCGAAATTAATTATGTCTATGCATCAAATTATGGTTTAATTCATATATGAATGTTGTTTTAATGTATGATCAATCTTTTGTTTATATGATACAAAGTCAATTTCGTGAATATGATTTACTTCTATACTGCTATGTATGTTCGAATTGAATGATTTTCAGGTTTGAAGAACATTGGGAGTTGCAGAGGATTTGAACCCTGTGGAACCTACTCGAACAAAGGAAATCCAGGTACGGTCACTCTTACGTAGTTTGATAATATAAACATCTTGCCTGAGCTGTATGAGTCTTTCTTGTTGTAGTTTGCTTATGCACTGTTGGGGTTCTAACACAAAGCCCTAGGGTACTTTCACCTGAAACAAAATTGGCGACTCCGCTGGGGATAACAATCTTGTTATTCCTGGTTTGGGTTGTTCATTCTCAACTAGGACTTGGTATTTGGTTTGCTTGTAGTTACAGTCTTATTTGGTCTACTAGACTCCCAAGCTTCAAGTCTGATCTTTTGGATCAGACTTTGTTTTTTTTTTTTTTTTTTTTCTTGCAAATCTTTGTATACGCTTTTTTACTTTGTTTACATTAGTGTATACATGCTTGTTTATGTAAAGTGAACTCGCGTATACGCGAATTTCCTGTGTCAGAAGCCCATGTGCATGCTTCTGTGTTTGAACACAATCGCGTATGCAAATTTTTGCATTGTTTTTTCAAATCTTTCAGCCCAAATAGATTTGTTGCCTGGTCTTTTCAGTCTCTGTGTGGTCAATTGTTGTTTGAAGAATTTAATTATTCTACAAGCTTACTGTTTCGAAGTCTCTTCCTCATTGAAAAGATTTGGCCTAGGTTTGCTTCTTTAGCGAGTTTTCAATTTGTGTTTTGGCACATAAGACTTCGTTCTGAAGTTTTTGATTGTTTTGGTCCTCCAGAACATGAGATTGTTTTCAGTTTCAGTGTCAAGCTCAGATTTCAAATCTTCTTGCGTTGCTCTCCTTTGTTTTGTGGCCTCATAGCTTTTCTTTCTTTTTGAAAGTCTTTTTGACGAATTTGGAAGTATTTCTTTCCTGGCTTCTTGGTCAGTTTGTCAAACTCTTTGCTGCTATTTGGGTCGTTTTGTATAAGTTGAAGTCTTTTTGCTCAACTTTTTGTTCATTTTCAAGTTTGTAACTTGAAAAGACTCCTTGTGCTCTTTTTTCAATCTTTTGAGTTTTAGTAGCATTTTGGTGATTTCAAAAAGTTGTTTTGGTTGCTTTTTAAAAAAAAAAAAACTCAAAAAACTTTGTTTTTGTTTTTCTTTTGCCAAGTTTGGTTTATGGTTTCTTTTTGTTATTGAAAGTTAATTGTGATCTTTTACAATTTGTCCTTCTTGTTTACCGAGAATTTTATGTTCAAAATTTGTATCCTCTTCAATACTTAAGTTGGCTTATTGTTAGTTATAAACAATTGCTTTTGTTTTTTGAGTGTTATTTAGGATCTTGCATCTCCATTGTATCTTGCATTAGGGTATTTTGCATTGTTAAAGCATTCATAGTCTTTTAGTTTTTGGGTGTGTAAAGTGTGTTTCAAGAAAAGAAGAGAAAAAGTACTTTGATTTGTAGAAGTTTCGTAGAACCCGTATAGAGATCTCTTTTCACCGAAGAAAAAATGACTGCATTCATGTAGTTAGTTTTTCATTGATTTCTGTTGCGTCATACAAACATCATTGGTTTCACTCCCATCTTTACCCTTGACTTAAAGAACAACCATTAAAATCAAGTGATTAATTAAAATAAACTAGAATTGTTATGTTGTCATCAGAATACAACAACAAGTTTAGGTTTATTAGGGCCTTGGATTAGGCGAGAGGAGAGTTAACTCTCCAAGGCCACTCAAAATTACAAAACATAGAAGTTTGATTAATGAGTGAAATCCAATAGCGTTAGGGAGATCGAGAAAGCTCCGTAACTGGGAGTGAAGCACGAGGGAGAGTGAAGATAAGGATGAGAGATACCCCCTCTCTTACTTGTCGGATCCCGCCTCATGACTGTTGCGCCCGGCTTCTGATACGAGTTGGTGACCATAGTTTCCTATCTTAGGGATCACACAGGTGGTTGCGGAGGGGAATCCTGTCACAAATGAGGCTGACGTTGTATCACGTTCAATAGTACTTCTGGAGGGTACCCTAGCGAAACTTGGTTGCTTGCACCGGCAAAGGCTGTTGTCTGGAGGTCAGCGTAACTGACTCTGATACATTCGCCAGTAGGCCTAAGGCGTAATTACCCCAGTCTATTTTCGGAAGGCCCTTGTTATTAACTTTCCTGTGTTTTGGTGTCCGGTCCTAATCACCCAGAGTAGAAAAACTCGAGAGTTGTTTGATTGCTGATATCTTTAGGGAATTTTTATTGAGTGTTCTTTGCTCCTAGTCGGCCTAGCTTTATGATTTTTTGAGTCTTTAAGTAGATCTTTTAAATAATTCAAAGTGGTTGATTGACCATCTCGATGGTCTAGGAGACTTCGTGGGCTGTCACTTACGAGTCCTGAGCCCTCCCCTAGAAGGCGTAGGAGCAATTCTGCCAGTGGTTTTCAACCAATGGCAGCAGGTGCATTGGAGATTGATCCTCCGTTTGGGGTCATTAATTCACAAGATAGACCTGGCACCAATAGAGAGTTAGAGAGGAACACACCAGTTCTTTCTCGAGTAATCTTTTAGTCGGAAGATAATATCAAAGTTGAAGAGCTTTCAAAGTCGGTTGCAGCTTCAAATTCTCCTCTTCCTCCTAATCATCCAGATGTTCTATTGTACGTCAGAACCTCAACTCATAGGCCTTCAAGCCCTGGTTTACACCCATCTATTCCTTCGATGACCACTGTTGGAAGCATGGCATCTACGACGAGTGTTGAGAGCATGCATACTCCCATATTTGTACAAGGAGGAGGAACTATTTCCATCCTTTCTATTACTCCGAGCACGGCTATATTTGGGTCTACTTCCATCCTGTCAATGAGTGGAAGTTCTCAGGCTACTGCATTCGGTTTTTGATTTATCCCTTATGGAATTTCGTCTCACGGGATTCCTTCAGTTCCTTTGAACATACCATCGACCGCCTCTACATCCATGATGAGTGGATCAACTTCTTTTCAAGGTTTCCCATTTGGAAGTGGTCATATACCACACTCCAATCCAACAGTAGTGTCAATGCCTTTTTCTTTTACAGGTCAAGGTAATAACCCATTCCAAAGCTGGACAAACCCTGCGGTTAGTGGGATAGGAGCTGGGAATCAATTTTTCAGCCAACAAGGGAATGTGCCATATTCTTCAGTTCATTCGTTTTAGAATTTTCCACCCTTTGCTAACGCATGGAATCCTTATCAGGGGTTGTCAGCTCCTTTTAACACTTCGTTAGGGGGTAACTTCACTGGTTACGGAGGATTTTCGGCAGGAATTAGTCAAACTCCGAATTTTGTTGGACCACAAGGAGCACCTTTTGGTTCAGTAGGCTCTACGAGTTACTTCGAGAAACCTGGTGTTTTTCAAAATCTAGGTCATTCTTTTCATACCTTTGGGAACCCTGCCTGCACTGGATGGAATTCCCAAGGTCCGCCACGACTCCCTTTTTTGGCCACGCTGAATTTGCCAGACTTAACTAAATTGACAAATGATCTGATTCGGTACAGTCTGGCTTGGCCTCTTATCCTAATTAAACTTCCCTCGTATATCCAAAAATTCGAAGGGAAGAGTGGTGAAGATCCGGGAGACCATGTAACCACATTTCACTTATGGTGCTCATCCAACTCCCTGATAGATGATTCGATCAGGCTAAGGTTATTTCAATGCACCCTAACCGGAAATGCGACCAAATGGTATATAGAGTTTCCATGGGGCACCTATACTTCTTTTTGTGATTTGGCTAATGTCTTTTTGAACCATTTTCAGTTGCTTGTCCAATATGAAGCTGGAACTGAACTTCTGGCTAACTTTCAACAAGACATCACAACTCACATTTCGGATCATATCCAGGAATGGAGGAAGAGGAAAAGGCTTATGAAAGTTGAAATCCCACCAGAGTTCCTTCTTGAATGGTTTCTCAATCATTACAACCTTAGATCTCAAAGGACGTGTCTCTCTCCGGTGTTTATACGGAAGAGCAAGCCATTTTAAGAGCCCAGCAATTGGAACTGATATATTCTCAGTCTGGGGTTCTTCAGAAAATTCTACCTGATGCTCCTAGATCCAAGGTTGATTTAGCCTAACCGAAACCAGGCCCCCACGCCAATGGTATAGTCAGATCGATTGATATTAACGTGGTGAACCTATTGAATCAATTACAACAGTTGTCTCTACAAACTGCTTCTTGTACCTAGGCAATATCGTATGTACCTACACCTTCCTAACCTACCTCCATAAATGTCGTCCAGACCACTAACCCCAAAGGAAATCAACAATTCGATGGGAAGAGGAAGGTACGAGGTAAGAAGAAGAACCAGGAAGGGAAATGCAATGCAAACAAACTCGACAATGATGCCAAAGAAGTTAGGAAAGAGTCCAAGAAAAAGGTAAAATTTCCATGCAAATTATGCAATGGAGATCATCTGACTCATTTCTGCCCTAAGATGCAAGACGCTCAATGCATATTAGTACATCAAGGGTCCTCTAGCTCCCAAGCTATTCTGACTAACCCTTTTCCCCAAGGGCAACAATTACTTGCTGGCGCGAATTCTAATGCTGGTACCTCCGCCGGGGGCAGCTAGGAAGGGGAAAATTCATCAAATCTTTATATGATAAACTCTCATATTGACGTTGCTACGAGAGCACGAGATTATGGTGAATCAAAAACATATAAGGCTAAATCTGTTCCCGAAGCCACAAAACCACTTCATATTGAGCAGCCCTCTGTTGAGTCTATACCTCAGATACCGAAAGGCTCCACAAATCGATCGACTATTAACCCTAATGCTAGGGCAGCCCAAAATTACTCAATTATAGAAGATCTGGCTCAAAGTCTTTGTGCTATGTCAGCATTGGAGGTACTCCACTCGTGCCCTACTCAGAGAAGTGCTTTGCTTTCAGCAATCGGGGCAGTAGATCCAAAGAATTCTTTAGTGCTCAGTTTTGATATGTTGAATGTAAAAAAGAGACTTCCTCACCATATGGCTTTCCATATAAAGTCCACATACCGAAAGACCAATATTTTTCAGACTATTATAAATGAGGGAGCTTCCACATGCATGATGTCTATGTCATGTTGGAAGGCCATTGGATCACCTTCAATTGTTCCTTCACCGAGTATTTTAACGACATTTGATGGACATTCTCATAGGCTACACAAGATTATCCCGGCCTTTCCTATCTGTGTTGGGGGAAAGGTAGTGAATATTGAGGTAGAAATCGTCGATGTGAACCTGGATTATAACCTCCTCTTATGAAGGAATTGGATTTACGAGATGGATGCCATAGTTTCATCATTATTCCACATCCTCTGTTTTCCCCATGAGGGGAGGATTGTTAGGTTCGATCAGTTAGATTATTCTC
Source organism: Pinus taeda (assembly GCA_000404065.3). Classification (NCBI taxonomy): domain Eukaryota; kingdom Viridiplantae; phylum Streptophyta; class Pinopsida; order Pinales; family Pinaceae; genus Pinus; species Pinus taeda. Next base: position 144,071 of record APFE030093489.1, on the reverse strand, counting down.
CAGTTGACTCTCACGCAACTTCAGATTCTACCATTCCATTGGTGGACAATCCCCATCAACCTATTGAGAATTTAGGAGATGGGATGTACTTTTTGTTAATGGGTATATTTGACCTCCTTGATCCTACAACTAGAATTAATGCAACGGAACTCACTTATAAATCTATCGTTAACTCTGCAAACAACCGTTCCACTCCTTTTTCACAAGAGGAGTTAGATGGTGATGTGGCTCCAGCTTGGACCCTCGATTCTACTTCAGCGCTGGAATGCTTGGATACAGTCTTACCATCTAAAGAAGAAATTTTGGAAGCAATGATGGGTGTGGGTCGACCATGGGAGGATTTACATCATTGTTCATATTTTTCCCCTGCATTGCGTGAAGTTGAATCTAGTTTGTCCAATCTATCTACTAGTGATGTTTGTACAGTTTCAAACCCTTTGGCTCTAGCAAAATTTTCTGCCGAACGTAACATGTCAATTATCTCATGAACTGTACCTGTAAACATCTCTAGGAATCCTAATGTAATCGAAAAAGTCTTCATCGAAGTTGATTGTTCCCCTGAAGAAATTCAAATCTACACCAATCTCTTCAAAGAATTTCAAGATGTGTTCGCTTGGTATTATGAGGAAATGTCTAGAATTGATCCATCTATAGTCCATCATGAGATCAAGACATACGAAAACGTCAAACCTATTCGTCAAAAACTTCGACCAGTCAATCCTCGAAAAGCGACAACTATTAAAGCTGAAGTTAAAAAGCTGCTTAAGGCGGGTTTCATATACCCCGTTCCTCTAACTGAATGGGTTTCCAACCCAATCCAGGTAGATAAGAAGCAAGGAATAATCGGAGTATGTATCAACTTTATGGATTTAAATAAATCTTGTCCAAAAGACAATTACCCCACACCTTTTATTGATCAAATTGTCAATGAATGTGCGGGTAATGAAATTTTTCTTTCATGGACGGATTCTCTGGTTACAATCAAATTACTATCCGTCCAGAGGATCAGCACAAGACAACCTTTATTTGTCCTTGGGGCACGTTTGCATACAAAAATATGCCTTTTGTCCTTAAAAATGTTGGAGCTACTTTTCAGCGGGCCATGTCTTATGCTTTCCATGACATCAAACATGTTATCAAAGCATACTTGGATGACTTAGCTGCTCATTCTCGCAAGAGAATTGATCATCCCAGCCACCTTCGGTTAGTCTTTGAGAGATGTTGTTTTTATAAAACCCGGTTGAATCCGAATAAGTGTGTTTGTGCAGTCACATCTAGTCGACTGTTAGGATTCATTGTATCGATTGAAGGGATTCGAGTTGATCCTTTCAAGGTTGAGGAAATATTCAGCTGCATCCATTGTCTTTTATTCGTCAACTTCAAAGTCTCCAAGGAAAGGCAAATTTCTTGAGGAGATTTATATCAAATTACACTGAGATTACCAAAGGATTTATGTGTTTGCTTAAGAAAGGAGTTCCATTTTTATGGGACAATTTCGCGCAATGATATATTGATGCTTTGAAAAAAGCATTAACCTCTGCTCCATTAATGAGTCCACCAGATTATGGCAGAGATTTCATTTTGTATCTCGTTGCGGTAGAATCAACCATCGGTATGGTTTTGGTTTAGGAGGATGATGCTCTTAGTGAGCATGTAATCTACTACTTGAGTCGAGGCTTAGTAGGACCTGAGCTACGCTATTCTTCCATCGAGAAATTGGCCTTGGCAACTGTACACGTTGTCCAGTGGTTTCGTCATTACATTCTGCTTCGCAAAACATTCATCTTAGTGGTTTTCAATCCTTTTCAGTTTTTCCTTAGTAGGCGAATGATTGGGGGCAAGTATAGTCGATGGATTGTTATTTTGCAAGAGTTCGATCTCGAATTCTTGTCAGCTAAATCTAAGAAGTCATTAGTTTTTATGGAATTGATTTCGGAGCTGCTTTGTGAGGAAGCTATTGTTTATGAGGAAAGTTTTCCCGATGAAAATTTATTCCTCATTTCTCCACAGGATCCCTGGTATGAATATATCACTATATATCTCCAGATTTCGAAGTTTCCACATGCTTTCTCCAAAGATGAGCATTGAAAGTTACGTCAACTTGCCAAAAACTATATTATTATTGGTGATACATTATATCGCAGAGGGTTTGAATCAATCCTTAGGCGTTGCTTAACTTTGGAAGAAGCCAAGTTAATGTTTAATGATTGCCACAGTGGAGCTTATGGCAGTCATCTATCAGGGCTTGCAACAGCCCAGAAAATTTTGCGAGCAGGCTACTTTTGGCCTTCAATTTTCAAAGACTGTATTAAAGCGGTCAAACATTGCCATCCTTGTCAAGTTTATACTCGGAAAATGTGCGCGCATCCAGCTCCACTTTTTCTTATTATCATTGTCGGTCCATTTACAAAGTGGGTCATTGATTTTACTACTTGTAATTCGCCTTCGGCAGGGAATCACAAGTACATCATTGTGGCCGTAGACTACTTTACGAAGTGGGCTGAGGCCATGCCTACTTTAAAAAAAGATAGTGAGACAATAGCCTTGTTTCTCTTCAAATAGGTTATTTCACGATTTGGTATCCCAAGATAGATTGTCACTAACCATGGTAGTCACTTCCAAAATCAACTGATGACCGAATTAACTCTCAAGTTGGGCTTTCGGTAGGAGCATTCATCTCCATATTATCCTCAGGCCAATGGGAAGGTTGAAGTCGTGAATAAGTCCATTAAGACCATCTTGCAAAGGATAATTTATAAAACTCGATCCATTTGGCATATCATGTTGTACCTGGTGCTTTGGGCATATTGAACTTCAGTTAAGATTGCCACTGGTTTTACTCCTTTTCAACTAGTTTACGAGTTGGAATCTATCTTCCTTATCAAATGTGAAATTCCATCTCTTAAGCTAGTTGTAGAACTTCTTCCAGAGACATCTAGTCCCGAAGAATGACTCATTCATTTGGAACATCTTGATGATCAACGTCGAGACGCAGCCATAATAAATGAAGCCCATAAGAAGAGGATTAAAACTCAATATGTTAAAGTTGTCCATCCTCGGGTTTTTTCTAAAGGTGACCTTGTCTTAGTCTATGACCAAGACAAAGATGCCCTAGGGGTAGGTAAGTTCAAATCTATGTGGTATGGTCCCTTTATAGTCAATCGTGTTTTGGAAAAAGGGGCTTATGAATTAATTGATTTTGAAGGGAATAAGATGGCAGAGCCCAAAAATGGGCTCTACCTTAAGAAGTATTTTGCTTAGGCTTCAGTCGAGCAATTGCTTGTTTGTATATATTGTATCTTTGTACATATCTATCGGGCGTTTTTGTGATATTTGTATTTTTTGATCTGCTTTGGCAGGTATTGATGGGTGATTTAATATATTTTGGGTTGCCAATGGTGCAAGTAGGCACAGTCGGAATCTTGCTTCCGCAACTTGGGTGATTTATTATCCATCTTGCCAGTTGATGGTGTCGAGGGGAGTATGTATTGGCCCTGCTTCGAACAACATGGCCGAATATACTTCCATTCTTAATTTACTATCTGAAGCAATATCTTATGGGATTGATTCATTGGTAGTTTATCTAGACTAACAACTGGTGGTGTCACAGTTAAATAACACTTATCAGGTTCACGATCCTTATTTATATCACCAGTTTTTGAGAGTGAGAGTGTTGCAACGATCATTTATTTATATCACATATGTTCACATTCCACGATTTGAGAATTCATTAGCAGACTCTATTGCTAATCAAGCATTAGATTGGCACATTAATCATTCATCAAATTAAATAACATAAAAAAATCGAATCTGTATATATATCATAAAATCGTCTATATATAGATGGAGTGTTCAAAAAATAATATACAAAATTGGGACAGGATGCCCTCAAAATTTGGGCTTATGCATTGATCAATATCATTAATGAGGACAATCACCTTGTGCTCAACATCGATCAGTATCATGGGTCTTTGACTGAGTGGTTTCCCTTATGTTCGACATCAGCTTTCATTATCACACATTGGGATTCGTGTAGTGCCTTGGTTTCCATTTGACCCTATTTGTGGATTCCTTGCATCTATGTCATCTTTCATTATTGGTTGGTTCAGAGGGTTTCTATCGTGTGCTAGCTACATATTGTGTACGCCGGAAATGTGCTTCGGTTGGGTTACTCCATATTTTTCATTCGATTCCTTCCACATTATTGGCCTACGGGTTACACTCGCACTAGATTGATGAAGGATGCCTTAATGCCTTCCTTCTAGCGGACCTTTTCCTATCAACTACAACTCATTTGCTCTGGGAAAGAGATCTAGAGTCCATTTGGCAGTACCTTGGGGTTTGCAGTCATCAGTGGCAAATTCCTTCGCTATCGACAGTGGGAAACCATCACTGTCTCCTGATTTATAGATTTTTTCAAGTGTTCGACTTCAGCTCATTCATTCGCTCTTGTTAGTTTGTACTGGGTAACTTAACTCTCTTATCATTATTGATGAGTAGTCTCGTGTTTGTTAACAATATACATCAATGACCAGTAATCAAACGATTTCTCACGTGGTCGACCTCAGATCATTCATTCTCATTGTGTAGAAATGTACTGCGGCGGTCGGTGAAGACCTCGGGTTGCATCAGCATGTTTTGGTTCACTTGTCAGTTGCTCCTGTTGCTGCTAGTTGACACCATCCACCTTATATGTTGCAGTTCTTCACAGCGACATCTTATATGTTGGCATCTGAGTTGCGATGTAGTATCATTTTATTCCATCATGTTCATTTGGTACTATTGGGATTAATTTTTGACAGCAGTGATCAACTTCATCCTTCAGCATCATTGATCATCTTCTTATATGTGATATTCAAACATGTACTTTTTCAATCACGATCAGATGATCCATTATGTACTTTCAGTTCCTTTATACTAGTATACATATTGCATCTGCTTGTACTTGATATGCGGACATGCTTTACTTTTTCTGAGCATGGGTATGCTTGCCTCAAACAACAGTTTCTTTCTGATCTCTTTTGATGGCTTGGCAAGTTGAATTCTGGTGAAGTCCTTCTCAGTCTCGGCATGATTCTTTCCATACACTTAATACATTTCGGCCATCATGTACCCCTTCTGACCTCATATATTAGGGGGCATCTGTTATAGCACCATTTACCACTCTTGGTATATGTGATGCTTTGTTTATGGCCTAGGGCAACCCCTATTGAAAAATGTGCAACAAGAAACATTAAATTTAGAATGTGCTAAAAATAGACTTGCTAAAAATAACATGTCTAAAAATAGCAGTTTGGCCAGTGAGGTCATTAACCACCTTGGGTGAGAGGTGAAACTGCTAGCAATAGAAAGTTCTAAAAATAGCATTTCTGGGTCCCTTCTTATTTATAGCAGTCCCTAGTCTATCTATAAGAAGTAAAATTAATTTTGGTCTTAACAGTAGTTGGAAATATTAATTAATTAATTTAGTTGAGTTAATTAGTTAAGGAAATTCGAATTTGAAGTCTTTGTGAGCATGCACATGAGTTGTCCCACTGATTGAGGAATTTATCCTTAATTTCCTCCACTGATTGAGGGAATAAGTATGAGTTCTATAATGAGAGAATCAGTTGACTTAGTTCTTAGTAGTCAAGTCCAGTTAGATTATTTCAACAAGTTGTTAAAATAATAAAATATAGTTTGTTAATACTTGCATCCATGTGACAACTATTATTTTAGATAACTGAGAATTCACTCATGGATAACTATTTCATGTCAGTTCTGTCAGAGACCCAGTTGAGATCAGATGAGGGACAATGTACTATCAGATGCTTGGATATTGCTAGTAAGTATTCCTTGCATGAGGAAGGAATCTATTTTCTTCTATGACTACGTAGCTAGACCTGAGGTGACAACAGGTATGATCAGGCCAACTTATAGCCTATATAATGAGGCCTAGGTAGTCCATGATTTTCATCTTCTAATTGAAGATCATCAGGATCTTCTGATTATTGAGAGAGCAGGATAGCTATTGAGCTGATTCTTTTTGTATGTTGAAGAGGATTTCCACTTGATTGATAATACATGGTTGGGGTTTTACGCTGGTGCTTTCCCCTGGATATATATTGTGTTATGTGTGATTATTTCTCTTGATCATTCATGCATGTTTCTACTTGATGTTGCTCATGAATTCGATTATGCTTCCGCTTAATTGTTTGTAGAAGTAGATCAAGTGTTTTGCTTTAGTACATTGCATTACCAGGTTGATCTACAGGTGGGAAATTTGTACATGGTATTAGAGCTAGCTGATTTGTAGAAAAAGTTCTACATGGTATCTAAGCTAGCTGATTTGTAGGAAAAATTCTACAAAACTCTACAACCCTCCTTCTAGACTTGGTCCAAATATATAAAAAATAGTGTTTTATTCCCTGTACGCTACTTTTCCCTGAGCTAAAAGCATGTACACGCGGGTCAGTTAATACCCAACCAAAATATATATATTAAAACACTTAAAAAAAATTAAATTTCCTTAATTATGGGTGGAGTTCACTGGTTTTACCTATTGATTACCTCCTATTGCCTGTGGCCCGACTGTTTCCCAAGTAAAAAACTAATTGGGAGAGGTATAAATAGACCTCTATGGGAAGGCCTTAAGGAGGAGAAGAGATAGAGATTATACTAAGATTATCCCTGACTGAGTCTGATGAATCCTTGTGCCTCATGCACTTCCCCAAGCTTCAGGAAACCCTTGTTTCCTTGATTATAGACATCCTTCCTTTTTTCTTGAGATATCATGGTGTTGGTGATGGAAGAAGATTGTTGAACGCTGGGATAGGACAAATTTGGAGGAGGGTTCCGCTTGGAGCCAGAGAAAGACTCAGGCGAATTCTCTCCATGTTATTTATAACTTATTGCAATAAAAGAAATGTTGTCTTGTTTTTGAAATTAACTATGTTTATGCATAAAATTATGTTTTAATTCATATATGAATGTCGTTTTGATGTATGATCAATCATTTTTTTATATGCTATAAAGTCAATTTCGTGAATACTGCTATGTATGTTTGAATTGAATGATTTTCAGGTTTGAAAAACATTGGGAGTTGCAGAGGGTCTGAACCCTGTGGGACCTACTCAAATGAAGGAAATCCAGGTAAGGCCACTCTTAGGTAGTTTGATAATATAAGCATCTTGCCTGAGCTATATGCGTATTTCTTGTTGTAGTTTGCTTATGCTTTGTTGGGGTTCTAACCCAAATCCCTAGGGTACTTTCACTCGAAACACATATGGTCGAGGAAAACATGTTATTCTAATGCATGTGAGACATGTCATTTGGATTAATACAATCTTTCATAAGGTAGGTTATTGCATTTAATAGATGAACACGAATGATGAGAAATTGTAGGTGGTGCATAAGCATGTTAGTGTGCATAATTGAAGGCCTTTTCTGAATGCATGTTTATGAATATGCACATGAAATGGATAGGCAAGCATATGAAATGATAGGGTTGGTATTGACTCATGAAATTGAGATCATCTCAGGGCTTGTTGGATGTTGAAATGAGGGAAAGTTGTGTGTTGATATAATCACATATGAATGTGATATTAGAAATTTGTTACTAAGGAAGCGTAGTTATGAACTAATGAAGATGATAGTTAAGTATTTTCACACAGTTAGATTTGATTTTATCTAAGGAAACAAATTTATGAAATGATGAAGACAACAACTAAGTATTTTCACATTATTAGATTAGATTTTATACATTGGTTTAAATCTGGTTGCACAAAATTTATATATTGGATACTAATATAAGCATGTGAAGCATATGTGTTATGTGGAATGATGGGTTGAATCTAAGAGGAAATGGAAAACCTAGTTGATTGCAATTGCCTAAGGGAAATGGAGTAGAGTCATTATGAATTTGAAGTTATGCAAAGGAATTAGAACGAAAGAACCCTTGAATCCCTTCCTTGCTAATGTTTTATAAGCCTAAGAATGCTTAATTAATTGTTGATGCCTAAAATATATCATGTAATGCTCCCTTTCACCCCCTTGGACTCGCCAGGCTGAATGAGAGTTGTTACTTTTAATTAACCCAACCCCCATGGTCTCATTATGAAGATGAGGTTACAAATTTCATTCTCGCCCAAAGTGTGTGGAACTCACTTTGTATAGCACGATCGCGTCCAACTCATCGAGAGGTTTCTCACGATATAAATTCTTCCTCAAACCAACCTTTGGATTGAAATTTATGCCCATTTGAAGTCCCCCCCTTAACCCCTTGCCACATCAGCAAGGATCTATCTCATGGTACCCACATGGTGTTGCTACCTCATATGAGATCCAACATGGCACTTGCCACATCATAGCGCCACTGTGTTATCATGCAACACCCATGGGGATATTCTACTCTGATGTCTATGGCATGACATAATTTGGTTCTAGTCAAGTAATAGAGATAATCTCCATCTCATGGCTTATATCTCTTCCATGACTTTTGTCTACTCTGTGCTTCACAATAGAAAGGCATTGCAAGGCTTCTCTTAGGGCCCACACTCTACGGTTACATAGCTTTGGACTGTGTCAACTCCCTGTCAACACCATGTAGCACCCCTGCACTAGGTGGCACCACAAACCACTGCCACATGTCATTTTGCGCCACATTAGCATAGGCCTCCACATCACCCATTTCTACAACATCTTGATGATGTCATGCTAACATAAATAAGATGTGATTCTGCCACGTGGAATCCCATCACAATGCCATGTGTCACCCAAAATGCTACCACTTGGCCATCCAAAAGGCCATTCTTGCTTGCCACATGCCATGTTGTCAGCATGCCACATTAGCATGTTTTCCACATCACTTGTACACATCATGTGTATCATATGTGGCATCCAATTAGCCTCACCCTACCTCCATGGCATCTTCCACATCAGCATAAGACCTAGGTTCCACCAATCTCAAGCCTCCATGCAACACAATGTTATTTTTTTAACAACGAGAAGGACATTTTGTCCCACCCTCCGTCAATAGCGTGGATTCTCCCACATTGGATAAAACCATCATCTCTCCTTTATGGCACGACGAAAAGTCTTGGCGACATGTGATTAGAATTTTCCAGTCTTGCACCTTCTGTAGACCATGCCCACTTACCCCAAAGCCTCTTGGAAAACCTGGCATGACGTGACATGAAAATCCTTGTCTAGTAACAAACACACATACATATATACCATCTATAGACAAACATTTCTTTGTCTCTATAGACTATGACTCTATTGCAAGTCTAACAGAGTTCATCCACCCTAAGCGAAAGCCTGTTGTGTCTATGATGACCAAGCTTAGAAGTCTTAAGGACTTAAATGGCTTATGAATCCATTCTCAATAGTGAGCAATGCTCAACATCAACATCATGATAGGGATGAATCCCTCATCCCCACGATAACATTCCAGGCATTAAACATGGCCATAGTTAGGGGAATAAATTTGTCAACATCCCTACCAACAGGCATAAAATTGGGTTAAACTATAACTAAGACTTAACTGTGAATTCACATACACAACATTCCATTAATCACATAATTGATCCAAGTAATATACCATGCCACACATAAAAGCAACCACAAACTTTTAGTAATCCATAATTAATAGATATCCATGATATTCATGACATAACAAGCAATAGAAATCACAAACATTGACAGGCAGTTGAACTCAACAAATAACCATACATGTATGTAATCGACCTTGCACTCATGGAAGTATCTGATCCAAGATTTTTTGCTTATAGATGTGTTAACGAATTACATGCATAAATTGTAGCTTAAACATAGAAATTTAATGTGCACATGAGAGAAGAGGAGAAACATATAAAGCATGAAAGAAGACAAGAAACTTGATAATGGAGTTTGTCGACTTGGACTATGTCTCCGGGCCCTGCTCGATCAATGGGGAGGTGTTCATTCATTAAGTGGCATGAGAAAAAAGAGTACAAGAATTAGTTACAAAAAGGAGTTTTATACCTCCATACTGAAAAATGGCTGAAAAATGCAGAACTCTGTTGGAGAAATGGACAATACCATTGTGTTCATGGCATTGAGAAATGTTGAAGCCATATAAAATTTGTCAAAATCTAACAAAGTGAAAATCTAGCCCACCTGTAAAATAACTTGCCTCGAACTACATGTGCTCTCCTCCTTTGCCTAGGTGCATTGATGAACTAATTTTAAATAAAAAAATGGTAGGTAGAGTTCACAAAGACTTCATTGGCGGGTTGGTTTAAGATCCAAGTATTGTGGAGGAGGTTGGGTGGTCAAACCTCGCCTCCTCCCTTTTTTACATAACTAAATATTTAAATGGGAAGGGAGGTCAGGTTAGGCCCACCTTGGGCGGCCCGCCCACCTCACCTGTCCCCTCTCCTTATGGCATCATATCCCTTTTAATGGTGGTGGTTGGAGGTTGGGTTCACGCCCTAAGGGCCGAACCACCCATATCGTGCATTCATGGAAATGGGGTCGCGCAACGGTTTTGTGGTATGGGTGGAGGGGCTGGGGGTAGTGGCCCACCCCTCCATTAAAACATAATTTTTGTAAGGTTTGGGGTGGCAAGGTTGCTGGCCCGCCACACTTTTTCTTTTATAATTTTTTTGTTATATAAACCAATATGACCATTTTTGGATATCCCGATTTTAGGCCGAAGGAGACATCTTAGCAAGGCGACAATTTCGCCCGGAATCTAGCCGGAGTTGGCCGGATTTCGTTCATTGGAAAAGTCCAAATTGTGTCTCCATTAATCCTGCCCAGTCAGTGAAAGTCAACCAAACTTTGACTGCCTCTATCTCCTTCATTTGGACTCGGAATCGAGTGTCGTTCACACTGTTGGAATCAGGGCGAAGAGCACTTCGATCTGATGCCAAGTTAAATCGTCTTTCCACCACTTTGAACTTTGAGCCTTTTCCATGCCACTAGCGTCTGGAGATCCACCTGGATCAAATCCTTCCCATTGAGGAGATTTTGGTCCGCCAAAATCTTTATCAGTCAATTGGAAAGTGAGGGCATTGTTCCCTCACTCTTTCTTTTTCCAGCCATTTTGCCTTGCTAGGGTGCATCCCCTTCAAACCAACTCGAAGGTATCCCACATCCCCCTGTCATGAAGTCCTGCTTCTTCTATCAAGGATGATGTCTTCAGGTAACTCATTGAGATACTCTAGTGCAAAGTCATCAACTGTAGGCATTGTGCCCACCTCTTCGATGTCCATAATCAAAGGTGGCTCATACAACTTTAAGTTTTCCACATTCACTACGGAGTACATTTGCATATATGTCAGCAAATCAAGATATAAGGCATTGTTTCCAATCTTCTCCAAGATGGTGAATGGACCATACCGGATAGGTCGCAACTTCTTCCCTTCTCCCTTCATCCTTTCCTTGCTATTATGGAACCACACTTTGTCGCCCACTTGAAATTGATGGTCGACTCGGTGTTTGTCATGTGGAGCCTTGTACCGGGCTTGAATTTTCTCCAACTGCTCCTGTATTGCTTGGTGAATCAACTAAATCCGCTGAATGAACCGCTGTGCTTTGTCCCTGTCATCACGTCCACTATAGTCATCTTCCCTTCCAAAGACCATATCAAAAGGATCTTTTGACAGGTAGCCAAAACATGTCTTAAATGGTGAACGATGTGTAGATGAGTGCACTGCTCGATTCTAGGAATGCTGCACCTATGGAAGATGCTCATCCCACAACTTAGGATGTTTCCCACAATAGCCTTGCAACAAGTGTACCACGGTGCAGTTGACAACTTCTATCTGTCCGTCAATCTGTGGATGAAATGTCATGCTTCTTTTCAACTTGGTGTACATCATCTTCCACAAGCTAGTCCAAAACTCTCCGAGAAAGCGAGAATCCTGATCTGACATAATCGATGTGGGCAACCCAAAATGGACCCAAACATGCTGAAAGAAAAGACAAGCAGTCTGCTCTGCAGTGATCTACGTTTTACAAGGCATTAAAATACACATCTTACTAAAACGGTCAACAACGACATACAAATAGTCGTGACCTTTTCTAGACAAAGGCAAACCTCCTACAAAATCCATAGACACACCTTCCCATGGACGACTCAGAATAGGGAGCGGTGTGTAGAGCCCGAGTTTTCTATCAGAGGGCTTTGAAACATAACACATCACACATCCCTTTACATAGCGAGTCGCAATGTTCTTCATATGAGGCCAAAACCAAAATCTTTGTACATGGCACAAAGTTTTTTTAACACCAAAACGAATAGACACAAGGGAGGTGTGGGCCTCTCGGATTACATGTACCATTTCTCCCGTGGGTATGCACAATTCACCAAGGTGATACAATAGTTTCCCCTGCAAGTGATATTTGTCCACCTGTGAACCATGGGTAAGTTTTGTATAAATCTTATTAAAGTCATCATCGTTAGCATATTGTTCAGCATAACTTTCAAAAGATAACGAAGCATTATGAAAAATAACATAAGCAAAAATAGGAGGGCGAGATAGCATATCGACCACTTTGTTGCTAGTGCCCTTCTTATACTTTATTACCAGATGAAACTGCTGAAGAAAACCCATCCACATGAAATGACTAGATTGTTGCAACTTGGTTTGTGATTGAAGATACTGTAAGGGTTGGTGATCCGTATGGATGATAGTCTCCTTACTGACCAGGTAGTGTTTCCACTTTTTCACACTCTGGACCAAGGCATATGACTCCTTGTCATAAGTGGGATAGTTTATCACAACTTGAGAGAACTTCTCTGAATGGTAGCATATTAGCTTCTTTTGCTGCATCAATACAATTCCCATGGCATATCCACTGGCATCTGTCTCGATCTCGAATGGCTGTTGGAGATCTAGTAAGGCCAAGACCAGTGCGGTGCTGGTTCCTTCTTTCAATGTTTCGAAGGACTTCTGCTGCTTTCCTCCCCATTGAAAGGCTTGCTTTACACTTGTCAATGTGTGTAAAGGTGTTGCAATAATAGAGAAATTGGCAATACATCTCCTCCAATATTGTATTGCACCCAAAAAGTTGCGAACCTCGGTTACATTAGTAGGCTTAGGCCAATTTACAATTGCTTCAACTTTAGAAGGATCAATTTTTAGTTGACCATGACCAACAATATGACCTAGGTAAACCAAAGAGGTTTTCCCAAACTCACACTTTGACAATTTTACATAGAGTTTTTCTTTTTCCAATACATTAAGCACTTTCTTCACATGGCATACATGTTCATTCCAACTTTTACTAAAGACCAAAATATCATCTAGATATACAAGAAAAAATTCATCAATGAAAGGCCTAAAGAGATCATTCATGACCCTCATGAAAGTAGTTGGAGCATTGCAAAGTTTGAATGGCATCACCATCCATTCGAACAACCCTTGTTTGGTCTTGAAGGCGGTTTTCCATACATCCTTCTTTGCAATTTGGACCTGGTGATAACCACTACACAAATCCAATTTAGTGAAACATATATCATTCTTTAACTGATCTAGTGAGTCATCAATGCAGGGAAGAGGGTAACAATTTTTCACCGTGATTTTGTTTAGTGCTCAGTAATCCACGCACATCCTCCATGTGCCATCTTTCTTTGGCACTAAGACAATCGATGAGCTGCATGGAGAAGTTCTCGGTCTGATGACCCCTTGGTTCAATAGTTCCTGCACTTGATTTTTGATCTCCTCCATATCAATGGTCGACATCCTATACATGCCAGTATTCGGTAAAGGCACGTCATGCTGCAAATGGGTCTCATGTTGGATTTCCCTCTTTGGAGGTAATCCCCTTGGTTCCTGAAACATCTCATCATAGTTAGAAATTACTTCACATAATTCCTTTTTATGCACATGATCACAAACCTAGAAAGCATTAGATAATTCTGCATCTTTCCCCCTTACAACCATAAGCATGCAACCCTTACTGGAATTCACCAACCTCTTCATTTGTCTTGCACTTACAAGGATGGCATTGATTTTAGTTTGATGAGCCCTTACAATATATTCTACCCCTTATTTTGTGATTTGGTATTTGTTTTCATGACGGAAGAAGATTGCCTTTCTATCATATAGATATGGACTCCCTAACACCATGCCACAGATATCCAATGGTATCACATCAAGTTTTACCTCATCCACTAACTTACAAGCGATCACAAATTTAACCTTGCACTTCTTAGTTACATTCAATTTTGCTTTATCATGTATCCATCCAAGTGGGTAAGGTTTTGGATGTAGTTGGGTTTCTAAGCCTAGCTTCTTTACCAAGGACTTTGAAATTAAGTTTGCTTGGGATCCAGTATCAAATAGAGTTTCCACTTTTGTATGATTTATGATAACTCTAATATGAAATAGCTCAATTCTCTTTCGTTCATTAGGAAGAAACTCATCAATTAAACTAGTGCCTTCATGTGATTCAAAATTAACATGAGGTGTAAGAGTACCTTTTGTTGCTACTGCTGTGATCAATGCTTCATCTTTGGAATCGGATCCAAGGTCTTGCTGCACAGTTGCCACAATCTTCTACTTTCCTTTTCCTCCATACTTCTTTGGTCTCTTTTCCGGGTACAGTTTCCAACAATGATCGTCATCATGAAATTCCTTTTTGCAGCGAGTGCAATAAGGCCTTTCTCCTTCATCTTTCTTGGTTGATGTTGTCCTCTTCTCCTTTCCTTTTCCTTTCACTTTGGGTTTTCCATTTGGAGGTTTGAAAGGTGGTTTCTTGAAATGATCATCTCTTTCATTTTTTCCCCTGTTCTCAAGAGGGATGGCCTTTACTGGTTGAGCTAATAGTAGTTGGTTCAAACAATAATAATGAATTTCTAAGGTAACTATGTAATGATCCAATATACTTAGTTACTACTTCAGGTGAGTCAAGTACAATGCCCAAATTAAATGCTTGTTTTCTAAACTCCTCTGTAAAGCTTTGAACATCCTGACCTCCGCCTTGCCTTAAGTATTGCCAATCCATTAAGGCTTTTTGTTTATAACCCAAGGGATATAATTGTTCCTTTAATGCAAAAATGAAATTGGGCCATTAGGAAAGAACATTACCCACACTCTTCCTGCTTTGCAATTTTGCTATCCCACCAGACGAGAGTGGTGCTACTCAGCTGAAGAGAGCCTAGCGGAATCTTTGCCTCGTCCTCTTTGATATGCTAAATCCTGCAGTAGATTTCAATCTGCCTAATCCAGTTATTAAGATTTCTTGCATCACTTTCACCGTTAAACATGGGAAGATCAAATTTGACATCTAATTTAAAGAAAGGTTTCTTATATGCATCCCTTGAATTTCTATGATGATGGTGATGAGAGGAAGAAGAACTTTTACTCGTGGAAGGAGAAGGAGGGGGTTCTTCTCCACCCTTTCCATGCACTGAACCTTGTTCTTCTAGATTTCTCTCTTCTGCTTTCTCCAACCTTGAAAGCAATTGACAAACATTTTCTGCCATTGTATAAAAGGTTTTGCGGAAATTTTGCCTCTTCATCTGCCATGTTTCTCCTTCGATGTACACACCCCGCTTCGGGATTGAAATACTTTAGTTTCCCTTTGCCTCTTCGGAGCCTGTTTCTTGTTAGCATACAAACATGCAATTCACATCTACAAAGATCTACTCTGATACCACTTGATCCAAGATCTTTTGCTTATAGATGTGTTAAAGAATTACATGCATAAATTGTAGCTTAAACAGATAAATTTTATGTGCACATAAGAGAAGAGGAGAAACACATAAAGCATGAAAGAGGACAAGAAACTTGATAACGGAGTTTGTCTGACTTGGACTACGTCTCTGAGCCCTGCTCGATCAATGGGGAAGCGTTCATTCATTAAGTGACATGAGAAAGAAGAGTACAAGCATCTATTACAAAAGGGACTTTTATACCTCCAGACTGAAAAATGGCCGAAAAATGCAGAAATCTGTTGGAGAAACGGACAACACCATTGCTTTCATGGCGTCAATAAATGTCGAAACCATGTAAAATTTATCAAAATATGACAAAGTGAAAATCTGGCCCACCTAAAAAATACCTTGCCTCTAACTACGTGCACTCTCCTCCTCTGCCTGGGTGCATTGGCGAACTAAGTTTAAATAAAAAAATGGCGGGCATAGTTCATAAAGATGACTCCGTTGGCGGGTTGGTTTAAGATCCAAGTATTGTGGAGGAGGTCTGGCGGTCAAACCCTGACTCCTCCCTTTTTTACATAACTAAATATTTAAATGGTAAGGGAGGTCGGGCTGGGCCCACCTTGGGTAGCCCACCCACCTCACCTTTCCCCTTTCCTTACGATGTCATATCCCTTTTAATGGTGGTGGTTGGAGGTTGGGTCCGCGCCCCAAGGGCCGGCCCACCTTTATTGTGCATGCATGGTAACAGCCCTGCACAACGGTTCCGCGGTATGGGGGGAGGGGTCGGGGGTAGTGGCCAACCCTCCATTAATACATAATTTTGATAAGGTTTGGGGTGGCGGGGTTGGTGGCCCACCACCTTTTTTTATAATTTTTTTTGTTATAAAAACCAATATGACCATTTTTGGAAATCCCAATTTTAGGCCGAAGGAGAAATTTTATCAAGGCGACAATTTCGCCCAAAATCCGACCGGAGTTGGCCAAATTCCATTCACTGGAAAAGTCCAAATTGTGTCTCCATTAATCCTACCTAGTCAACAAAAGTCAACCAAACTTTGACTGCCTCTATCTCCTTCCTCCGGACTTGGATTGGAGTGTCATTCACATCGTTGGAATCAGGGCGATGAGCACTTTGATCTGATGTCAAGTTAATCATCTTTCTGCCACTTTGAATTTTGAGCCTTTTCCATGCCACTGGTGTCTGGAGATCCACATGGATAAGTATCGATAGTAACAGGGATCTACAAATCTCGCTCAAATCATGAGAACAATCACATATGCATCTCATTAAAGGAAACCGAGAATAACACCATTCCTCCATCAACAACAATAATGCATTCATTTTTCTAACCCATAACAACATCATTCAACATTCATAATGCAACAAAAGTACAAGTAGATACACTTATTTGTATAACTTTATGACTGGAAATTAAGGGAGGGACTTTGACTCTCCATCCAAATGTATGCTAGATACACTACATATTTTTTTGTAATTGACTGCTCCTTAGCGAGATTCAAAGTCTAAGGAGGTAATTTCTCAGGGTTATTCTCACCAATAACCAGTAAACAAATGGTAAGAAGAAGATTCCACTCTCTAGGTGGTTTCTAAACTTCCTCCAACAGTGACACCACAACAATTCACTATCTAGTAGAATATCAACCACAAGAATTTATCAAAGGCTCAAAGAGTTATAACTCAGTTCTAAGAGATTTAACACACTATCTATGTTGTTTACCATATGGCTCCTTTAAACTAACATTGCAAGAGTCTTGTGCCTACTGTCTAGGTGTTTTATCAGCTAATTGATCTAACACATAAGTGTTTTATCAAACCCTAGGCTAGCACTTAATGGTTTATTAGTCTTCTCAGCTAGTATTTGGGTGTCTCAGCCTATTAGGTGGTTTATCAGTCTTCTTAGCTAACACCCCAGTGGTTTATCAGCCCTAAGGCTAATACTAAGCGGTTTAAATCCACCGAACTCTCCCTGGCCAACTGAATCACAAGCACACACAATAGACTTAACAAATACAGGGAATGTTATTCCAAACTTAGAACATAGGTTGGAGAAAGGTTATCTCCCCTGGCCATATTCCAAGCATGAATGTGGGATTTCATAGAACACATCAATCAAAAACCATCTAGGGCTTCTAGAGGCCATCCAACTCAACCCATCAAACAATGATTCCACCTCACGTTCAGACATCACAAAACCATCATCGGATCGATCTCTATCCCATCCATCGAGGGCTCCAGAGCATTTATTCTAGCCATGGCTCCATGACTAGTAACTCAACCCACAACTTCTGCCAGGCTCCAGAGCATTTGTCCAACCAAGGCTCCAAGACTAGTAACTTAACCCACCGAGGGCTCCAGAGCATTTTTCCAACCAACGCTACGAAACTAGTAACTCAACCAAAGTTGTTACAGGGCTCAAGAGCATTTGTCCAACCAAGGCTCCAGGAACTAGTAACTCAACCCAAGCCAAGGAAACATGAGAACCAACCAAAAACAAACAATGACAGTAAACCCACAATCACCATGGCTATCCAGGAAATGGAAAGGCTAGCAATCCATTGTCAATCCAGGCAATCCTCCGTGCCATTGATAGATCACAACCAAGAAACCACATGCATGTGCCATGCATGCCAAAACTAGTGAAGGAAACATACATGCAACTCGGTACCTGCAAGAAAATATGATGTAGTTGTTGATCTCGGTTCCTTCTTGCACTTTCCTACTCTTCCTTTTCCTTCTTTCTCCAAGAATCCAAATGTGCCACACCCACCAAGAGTGCTCCAAGAAAACACTAAGTCTCCAAGAGTATGAGAGAGAAAGAGAATTGAAGAGAGCTAAAAAATTGAACTAACAAAAGGTTACCCACTGATCCTCGAAAGCCTTTTTATGAATGAGGCCTCTATTTTCTTCATTTTCCATTATTTTCCTTCATTTTCGTCCTCACATGCAACTTGTGATCTTTCATCTCCATTTTCTCCTAATTTCCATTATTTTCATAAATAATTGTGCCAAAAATGCAATTTTGCCTTCCAAAGCCTTAGCCATTGTCTTTGCCAATTTCCTTAGCCATAAACAATCACAAGTGATCCCCATCACTAGGATTTTGCCCAACATTCAACTTGGAATAAGTGTCCCATCATCCGTGGTTATTATTTTCCCTTTATTTACTTTTATTACATGGAATTTTCACCAGGGTTGTTATAGAAAACTCCCCCTTGGGGGAACTCTGTCCTCGGTGTTCAATGACACCTATCTCCACAAAAGTACTATAAGAAAAATATATATTTCCGATGGAGCTTTATAACTTAGCTCGATGCAACATCTACAATGACCACCCTATTGAAAGCAAACCAACATACCAACATAATAACATGACATCATAACAACATATCGCATAGTGGAGCTTTATAACATGACTCGTGGCGGTATTTACATCCATATACATATGTACATAAAATGACACCATCAAATCATATACCAAAACATATACCAAAGCATATACCAAAACACCAAGCCAAAACTGCTTTGCCTCAAACGGAAAACAAGGAAGGATACACATCCCACATCTGATCTACCATCTCCCATGTAGCTTCATGGGGCCCAAAGTGCTTCCATTTCACCTTAACTTGCTCGATTGCTCGGTTTCGGAGCATGAGCACCTTTTTCTGCAATATACACTAAGGCTCCAGCTGGAATTCTCCATTTGATTCCACCTATAATACAAACCATTCAATCACATGATCAGAATCCTTAACATACTTCTTAAGCAAAGATACATGGAAAACATCATGGAATTTCACTGTCAAAGTAGTGCAAGTTGATAGGCTACTGGCCCAATCATTTCAATTGTACTGAAGGGTCCAAAAAACCATGGTGCCATATTGGCACATGATCCAATCTGCAAGGAGCTCTTCTTCGGTTTGATGCACAAATACACCTGTTCCCCAACATAGAACTCCTTGAACAACCTGTTCCGATCTGCATATATTTTCTGCCTATCTTGTGCTACCTTTAGATTCCTCTTTATAACCTACATTTCTTGCTCCATGTCTGCCAACATATCTGGTCCAATCAACACCCTGCTAACCGGATCACTCCAACTGATGAGAGTGTTACAACTATGCCCATACAATGCCTCAAAAGGACTCATTCTCAATGATTTCTGATACCCATTGTTGTATGTTGACTCTACCAAGGAGAGATACTCTTCCAATTTCCATTGTTGGTGCATCACATACATCCTCAAGATGTCCTCCAATATCTTGTTGACCCTCTCTGTTTGCCCATTTGTCTGTGGATGATAAGTCGTACTAAAGGCCAACATTGTGCCCAAACCTACATACAATTCCTTCCAAAACTTGGAAGTGAACTTCTCATCCTTGTTTGACACAATATCCTTTGGAACACCATGCAATATGACCACATCTCAGATGAATACCTGTGCTACATTGCTAGTGAGAATGTAGACTTTATTAGAATGAAATGTGCAACCTTTGTTAACCTATCCATAATAACCATAATGGAATAATGTTGTATCACTGTCTTCGACAACCTTGTGATGAAGTCCATGGAAATGATTTCCCATTTCCTCTCTAGAATCGAATCGGCTATAGTAGTCCACCTGGATGCCTACATTATTCTTCCACTCTCTGAAAATCAAAACATCTAGCCACAAACTCTACCACATCCCTCTTCAAATTCAGCCAATAATAAAATCTCTTCACTACAATTAATGTCTTCTAATAACTTGGGTGACCTGAATAAGTTTTCGCATGAAACTTCCTCAATATCACCTTCTTGAGTTCACTGTTATCCAATACATATATCTTGTCTCAGAATGATCTGAAAATGAGATCTTAAATCAATGTTAAGGTATTACAGACTCATGTGCAGGAATGCCTATATTATTTAGTGCAATGGATCGAAAAGATTGCGAATAATATAGATAATGAGAAATTAGAAAACATAACAGTCACACATATCAACATGACAAATAATCAAGGAGTTCACCAAACTTCCTGGCTACGTCTCCTAGTCTAGCTTTCAATGTCGACCTCTATATTATGTCTTTAAGAGCAGGATATTACAAGTGTGAGCTCAAACAGAGTCTCAACACAACAATGACAAAACAACAGGGATTTACAAAAAATCCTCGAGTCTAAAAGAGTACAGAGACTCTCCCTCTTGCTCTATGCCTTCTACTTTCTCTTGCTCTCTTCTCTGTCCTCTTTGTCTGCCATAGAGTGCTTTTAAGCCTCTCGACTCTGTCCGTTCATCTACATTCTTGGGCTTTTTGTCTCTTGGCTGCCATCTGTTCAACTCCCTGCTGAGAGTTAAACAATCATTGTAAAATACTTAAGGTATGGTGGCCACCTGTTTTCAAACGGAAAGACTGGCATGGTGAAAAATCCCAAAGATTTGCTTCTTTGTTTACATAGAGAAATACATAGGAAAAACTTTAAAATAGAGGAATCAGACAACTGTTATGCCTCATTCGTTATCGATCCTTTGGCATCCCACACTGTAGATCTGTTCTCATCTGACGGTTCACACCCATCCCAATCATCCAACCTACTCATGCATTCTGTACCGTTCATTTATGACCATTTGATCCGATGGCTGATGTGCATTTTGGATGGCTTACTTGTGTGGAGATCACATGCCCGAAAAATAGGTTTTCTCTCTCCTTGTTGCGTGCTACATGTCGGTCAGTTTATGGGATCAGGTGGAGCCCGTAAAATACCACTTACCGCCTGAAGCCCACCCGAATACCGCTTACCATGGAACTCAAATCCTTCGTTGTTTTATTTCATAACTCCTTCAGGTCCGCTGAAAGCCTTCTGCATGTGTTAAGTCCTCTCTTTAGTTTATTGCGATGCGATATTGATCATTTATCCCCACTGTTAATCTGTGCGCTTGATCCATGGTCCATGTTATATCACTAACCACTAACTGCAATCGCAATTCCCTTATGGCTAAGGCCTCAACACAATACTTGCTTTCTCCTGATCGCGGTATTGCCGATTCAATTTGGGCTATTGTTCTGTCCGATCCAATGACCCCTGTGTAGTGAGACTTTACGTTCCGGTTAACTCTATTTTCCGCCATTCGTTTAGTGTTTCTCTGCGATACTCTGTTTCTGATATTTGAAGACTTAGACATTTTAGAGGGTTTAAGATCCATTTTGGATCACACCTTCCCACTGAAAAGATTTTGGACCACCAAAAGTTGGTTTTTAGGCATCGATCAAGTGAGGATACAACTCCCTCACTTGTTTAACTTGTATCCATCGTGCCTTGCTTGGATTTGAACCTTTGAGCCCTACTCTCAAGTACTCGACATCCCTTTGACGCATAGTTCTCACCTTCCTGTCCAGAACTCCGTCTTCCTATAACTCAATGAGATATTCAGGCAATAGATCCTCAATAGAAGGCAACTGACTTTGCTCTTCATGATCTTCAATCATTGATGGTTCATACAATCTCAAGTTTTCTACATTAACGACTGAATAGATCTGCATATAAGCTGGTAAATCAAGGTGAAAAGATTTTTCACCAATTTTATCAAGTATCTTGAAAGGTCCATACCTTATTGGTTTTATCTTCTTACCTTCACCCTGCATTCTGTCTTTGCTGATGTACAGCCAAACTTGATCACCAACTTGAAAACTATGTTCAGCTCGATGCTTGTCATGTCTTTCCTTGTACTTGGCTTGACTTCTTTCTAGCTGTTCTTGTATTGCTTGGTGAATTTCCTAGATTTTTCAATGAACTTGGTTGCTTTGTCCACATCATTGTGTCCATCAACTGCTATGTCTTTACCAAAGACAAAATCCAAGGGAGACTTTGGTATAAAACCAAAACAAGTCTCAAAAGGAGATCTCTGAGTAGAAGAGTGCTTGGCACGGTTGTAAGCATGCTACACATAACACAAATGCTCATCCCAAAGCTTGGGATGCTTGCTGCAATAGCCTCTGAGCAACTAGATCATTGTCTTGTTGACCACCTTTGTCTGACCATCTATTTGTGGATGAAATGTTGTGCTCTTCTTAATCTTGGTGTCCATTAAATCCCATAGATTTGACCAAAACTTCCCAACAAATCAAGAATATCGATCAAATACAATAGAAGTGGGTAACCCAAAATGAACCCATACATTCTTAAAGAACAACTTTGCTGTTTTTTCAGCTGTAGCCTGCTTGTTACATGGTATCAAAATACACATTTTACTGAACCTATCCGCAACAACATACAAATAATCATGACCTTTTCTAGATTTTGACAATCCCCCAACAAAGTCCATGGAGACACTTTCCCAAGGACGAGAAGGAATTGGAAGTGGAGTGTACATGCCTAATTTTCTATTACTAGGCTTGCTTGTAGCACACATAGTACACCCTTTGATATATCTAGAAACTGTCTCATGCATTCTCGGCCAATAACATAACCTTTGCAATTGTGCAACTATTTTACTTACACCAAAATGACCTGATATTAGAGAAGTATGTGCTTCTCAGATTATGTTAACTCTTTTAGTTTGTGGAATGCATAACTTTCCCAAATGATATAAGAGTTGGTCCTTTAGTCGGACCAACTCCACTAGTTCTTTCTCGAGTACTTTTTTTAGTCGGAAAATAATATCGCAGTTGAAGAGCTTTCAGAGTCGGTTGCGGCTCGAATTCTCCTCTTCCTCCTGATCATCTAGATGTTCTATTATACGTTAGAACCTCGACTCATAGGCCTTTGAGCCCAGGTTTACACCCATCTATTCCTTCAATGACCATTGCTGGAAGCATGGCATCTACGACGAGTGTTGAGAGCATGCATACTCCCATATCTGTGAAAGGAAGAGGAACTATTTGCTTCCCTTCTATTACTCCCAACATGGCTTTATTTGGGTCTACTTCCATCCCGTCAATGAGTGGAAGTTCTCAGGCTACTTCATCTGGTTTTGGATTATTCCCTTATGGAATGTCGTCTCACGGGATTCCTTCAGTTCCTTTGAACATACGATCGACTGCCTCTACATCGACGATGAGTGGATCGGCTTCTTTTCAGGGTTTCCCATTTGGAAGTGGTCATATATGAAACTCCAATCCAACAGTAGGGTCAATTCCTTTTTCTTTTACAGGTCAAGGTAATAACCCATTCCAAAGTTGGACAAACCCTGTAGTTAATGGGATAGGAGCTAGGAATCAATTTTTCGGCCAACAAGGGAATGTGCCGTATTCTTCAGTTAACTTGTTTCAAAATTTTCCACCCTTTGCTAATGCGTGGAATCCTTATCAGGGGCTGTCAGCTCCTTTTAACACTTCGTTAGGGGTAACTTAACTGGTTATGGAGGATTTTCAGCAGGAATTAGTCAAACTTTGAATTTTGTTGGACCACAAGGAGCACCTTTTGGTTCGGTAGGCTCTATGAGTTACTTCGGGCAACCTGGTGTTTTTCAAAATCCATGTCATTCTTTTTAGACTTTTGGGAACCCCGCCCGCACTAGATGGAATTCCCAAGGTCTGCCACGACTCCCTTTTCTGGCCACGTTGAACTTGCTAGACTTAACTAAATTGACAAATGATTTGATTCGGTACAATCTGGATTGGCCTTCGATTCCAACTAAACTTCCCTCGGATATCCCAAAATTCGAAGGGAAGAGTGGTGAAGATTCGGGAGACCATGTAACCACATTTCACTTATGGTGCTCATCCAACTCCCTGATAGATGATTCGATCATGCTGAGGTTATTTCAACACACCCTAATCGGAAATACGGCCAGATGGTATATAGAGTTGCGAGGGGGCACCTATACTTCTTTTTGTGATTTGGCTAATGTCTTTTTGAACCATTTTCAGTTGCCTGTTTGATATGAAGCCGAAACTGAACTTCTGGCTAACTTTTCGCAAGACACCGCAACTCACATTTCAGATCATATCCAGGAATGGAGGAGGAGGAAAAGGCTTATCAAAGCTGAAATACCACCAGAGTTCCTTCTTGAATGGTTTCTCAAATAATTACAACTTGAGATCTCAAAGGATGTGTCTCTCTCCGATGATTATACGAAAGAGCAGGCCATTTTCAGAGCCCAGCAATTGGAACTGATATATTCTCAGTCTGGGGTTCTTCAGAAAATTCTACTTGATGCTCCTAGATCCAAGGTTGATTTAGCCTAATTGAAACTAGGCCCCCACACCGATGGTATAGTCAGATTGATTGATATTAATGTGGTGAACCTATTGAATCAGTTACAACAGTTGTCTCTACAAACTGCTTCTTCTACCTAGGTAACACTGTCTGTACCTACACCTTCCCAACCTACCTCTATAAACATTGTCCAGACCACTAACCCCAAAGGAAATCAACAATTTGATGGGAAGATGAAGGGATGAGGTAAGAAGAAGAACCAGGAAGGGAAAGACAATGCAAACAAACTCGGCAATGATGCCAGAGAAGGTAGGAAAGAGTCCAAAAAAAAGGTAAAATTTCCATGCAAGTTATGCAATGGAGATCATCTGACTCACCTCTGCCCTAAGATGCAAGATGCTTAGCGTTTATTAGTACAACAAGGGTCCTCTAGCTCCCAAGCTATTCTAACTAACCCTTTTCCCCAAGGGCAGCAATTACTTGCTAATGCGAATTCTAATGCTGGTACCTCCACCGGGGGCAACCAGGAAGGGGAAAATTCGTCAAATGTTTATATGATGAGCTCTCATATTGACATCGCTACGTGAGCACACAATTATGGTGAATCAAAAACATCTAAGGCTAAATATGTACCCAAAGCCACAAAACCACTTCATATTGAGCGACCCTCTGTTGAGTCTATACCTCGGATACCGAAAGGCTCCGCAAATCGCTCGGCTATTAACCCTAATGCTAGGGCAGCCCACAAATACTCAATTGTAGAAGATCTAGCTCAAAGTCCTTGTGCTATGTTAGCATTGGAGGTACTCCAATCGTGCCCTTCTTAGAGAAGTGCTTTGCTTTTGGTAATCAGGGCAGTAGATCCAAAGAATTCTTTAGTGCTCACTTTTGATATGTTGAATGTCAAAAAGAGACTTCCTCATCATATGGCTTTCCAGATAAAGTCCACATATCGAAAGACCAATATTTTTCGGACTGTTATAGATGAGGGAGCTTCCACATGCGTGATGTCTATGTCATGTTGAAAGGCCATTGGATCACCTTCAATTTTTCCTTCACCGACTCTCTTAACGGCATTTGATGGACATTCTCATAGGCCACACGGGATTATCATGGCCTTTCCTATCTGTGTTGGGGGCAAGGTACTGAATATTGAGGTAGAAATCATCGATGCGAACCTGGATTATAACCTCCTCTTACGAAGGAATTGGATTTATGAGATGGATGCCATAGTTTCATCATTATTCCACATCCTCTATTTTCCTCACGAGGGGAGGATTGTTAGAGTTGATCAGTTAGATTATTCTCCAGGTGACTCTCACGCAACTTCGGATTCTACTGTTCCATTGGTGGACAATCCCCATCAACCTATTGAGAATTTAGGAGTTGTGATGTACTCTTCATTAATGGGTATATTTGACCTCCCTTCTCCTACAGTTAGAATTAATGCAATTTCATCCTCTAGGAGACCTTCTCAGAAAGAGTTCTTTCGAACTCATTATTTTTTGGACCCTTGGCCCTTACCTTCATCTACCATCACATTAGACAGAGGGTAGGTAGGTGTAATGGCATTTCCCATGTCTGCATTGGAACTCACTTATCAATCTATCGTTAACTCTGCAGACAACCGTCCCACTCCTTTTTCACAAGAGGAGTTAGATGGCGATGTGGCTCCGGCTTGGACCCTCGATTATACTTCAGCTCTGGATTGCTTGGATACAGTCTTACCATCTAAAGAAGAAATTTTTGAAGCAATGATGGGTGTGGATTGACCATGGGAGGATTTAAATCATCATTCATATTTTCTCCATCCATTGCGTGAAGTTGAATCTTGTTTGTCCAATCTGTCTACTAGTGATGTTTGTACAGTTTCAAACCCTTTGGCTCCAGCAAAATTTTCTGCCGAAGGTAACATGTCGGTCATCTCACGCATTGTACCTGTAAACATCTCTAGGAATCCTAATGTAAT
This sequence comes from Pinus taeda, assembly GCA_000404065.3. NCBI lineage: Eukaryota > Viridiplantae > Streptophyta > Pinopsida > Pinales > Pinaceae > Pinus > Pinus taeda. Next base: position 117,312 of record APFE030093489.1, on the reverse strand, counting down.
CGAAAAAGTCTTCATCGGAGCTGATTGTTCCCCTGAAGAAATTCAAATCTACACCGATCTCTTCAAAGAATTTTGAGATGTGTTCACTTGGTCTTATGAGGAAATGTCTGGAATTAATCCATCTATAGTCCACCACGAGATCAAGACATATGAAAATGTTAAACCTATTCGTCAAAAAATTCGACCGGTCAGTCCTCGGAAAGCGGCAATTATTAAAGTTGAAGTAGAAAAGCTGCTTAAGGCGAGTTTCATATACCCCATTCCTCTAAGTGAGTGGGTTTCCAACCCAGTCCTGGTAGATAAGAAGCAAGGAACAATCCGAGTATGTATCGACTTTAGGGATTTAAATAAAGCTTGTCCAAAAGATAATTACCCCACACCTTTTATTGATCAAATTGTTGATGAATGTGCAGGTAATGAATTTTTTTCGTTCATGGACGGATTCTTTGGTTACAATCAAATTACTATCTGTCCAGGGGATCAACACAAGACAACCTTTATTTGTCCTTGGGGCACGTTTGCATACAAAAAGATGCCTTTTGGCCTCAAAAATGTTGGAGCTACTTTTCAGTAGGCCATGTCTTATGCTTTCCACGACATCAAACATGTTATCGAAGCATACTTGGATGACTTAGCTGCTTGTTCTCGCCAAAGAATTGATCATCCCAGCCACCTTTGGTTAGTCTTTGAGAGATGTCATTTTTATAAAATCTGGTTGAATCCAAATAAGTGTGTTTTTGTGGTCACATCTGGTCGGATGTTAGGATTCATTATATCGACTGAAGGGATTCGAGTTGATCTTTCAAGGTTGAGGAAATATTCAGTTGCCTCCCTCGTCTTCCATTTGTCAACTTCAAAGTCTCCAAGGAAAGGAAAATTTCTTGAGGAGATTTATAGCAAATTATGTCCAGATTACCAAAGGATTTATGTGTTTTCTTAAGCAAGGAGTTCCATTTTTATGGGATGATTTCATGCAACGATCTTTTGATGCTTTGAAAAAAACATTAACCTCTACTCCATTATTGAGTCCACCAGATTATGGCAGATATTTCCTTTTGTATCTCGTTGTGGCAGAATCAACCATCAGTATGGTTCTAGTTCAGGAGGATGATTCTCTTAGTGAGCATATAATCTACTACTTGAGTTGAGGCTTAGTAGGACCTGAGCTATGTATTATCCCATCGAGAAATTGGCCTTAGCGGCTGTACATGCTGTCTAGTGGCTTCGTCATTACATTTTGCTTCGCAAAACATTCATCTTAGTGGCTGTCAATCCTTTTCAGTTTGTCCTCAGTAGGCGAGTGTTTGGGGGCAAGTATAATAGATGGATTGTTATTTTGCAAGAGTTCGATCTCGAATTCTTGTCAGCTAAATCTAAGAAGTCACTAGTTTTTCTGTAATTGATTTTGGAGCTGCCTTGTGAGGAAGCTATTGTTTAAGAGGAAAATTTTCCTAACAAACATTTATTCCTCATTTCTTCACAGGATCCCCGGTACGGAGATATCATTATATATCTTGAGACTTTGAAGTTTCCACCTGCTTTCTCCAAAGATGAGCGTCGAAAGTTACGTCACCTTGCCAAAAACTATTTTATTATTGGTGATACATTATATCGCAGAGGGGTTGACTCAATCCTTAGGCGTTGCTTAACTTTGGAAGAAGCCGAGTTAGTGCTTAATGATTTCCATAGTAGAGCTTGTGGTAGTCATCTATTAGGGCTTGCAACAACCTAGAAAATTTTGCGAGCAAGCTACTTTTGGCCTTCAATTTTCAAAGACTGTATTGAAGCGGTCAAACGTTGCCATCCTTGTCAAGTTTATACTCAGAAAATGTGCGCGCATCTAGCTCCACTTTTTCCTGTTATCACTGTCGGTCCATTTACGAAGTGGGTCATTGATTTTACTACTTATAATCTGCCTTCGGCAGGGAATCACAAGTACATCATTGTGGGCATAGACTACTTTACGAAGTGGGCTGAGGCCATGCCTACTTTAAAAAACGATAGTGAGACAATAGCCTTGTTTCTCTTCAACCAGGTTATTTCACGATTTGTTATCCCAAGATAGATTGTCATTGACCATGGTAGTCACTTCCAAAATCAACTGATGATCGAATTGGCTCTCAAGTTGGGCTTCCGACAGAAGCATTCATCTCCATATTATCCTCAGGCCAATGGGTAGGTTGAAGTCATGAATAAGTCCCTTAAGATCATCTTGCAAAGGACAATTTATAAAACTTGATCCAATTGGCATATCATATTGTACCCAACGGTTTGGGCATATCGAACTTCAGTTAAGACTGTCACTGGTTTTACTCCTTTTCAACTAGTTTACGGGTTGGAATCTATCTTCCCTATCGAATGTGAAATTCTGTCCCTTAAGCTAGCTGTAGAACTTCTTCCAGAGACATCTAGTCTTGAAGAACGACTTGTTCATTTGGAACATCTTTATGAGAAACGTCGAGATGCAACCATAATAAATGAAGCCCGTAAGAAGAGGATTAAAACTCAATATGATAAAGTTATCCGTCCTTGGGTTTTTTTTGAAGGTGACCTTGTCTTAGTCTATGACCAAGACAAAGATGCCCTAGGGGCAGGCAAGTCCAAATCTATGTGGTATGGTCTTTATAGTCAAGCATTTTTTGGAAAAAGGGGCTTATGAGTTAATTGATTTTGAAGGGAATAAGATGGCAAAGCCCGGAAATGGGTTCTACCTTAAGAAGTATTTTGCTTAGGTTTCGTTCGTGTAATTGCTTGTTTGTATATATTGTATCTTTGTACATATCTATCTGGCATTTTTGTGATATCTGTATTTTTTGTTCTACTTTGGAAGGTATTAATGGGCGATTCGATATATTTCAGATTCGCCGATGGTTTAAATAGGCACGCTCAGAATCTTGCTTCTGCAACTTGGGTGATTTATTATCTATCTATCCAGTTTATGGTGTCGAGGGGAGTATGCATTCACCCTACCTCGAACAACATTGCTTGAATATACTTCCGTTCTTAATTTACTATCCGAAGTAATATCTTATGGGATTGATTCATTGGTAGTATATCTAGATTCACAACTGGTGGTATCGTAGTTAAATAACACTTATCGGGTTCACGATCCTTATTTATATCGCCAATTTTTGAGAGTGAGAGTGTTGCAACGATCATTTATTTATATCACATATGTTCACATTCCACGATCTGAGAATTCATTAGTAGAATCTATTGCTAATCAAGCATTAGATTGGCACATTAATCATTCATCAAATTAAATAACATAAAAAAATTGAATCTGTATATATATCATAAAATCGTCTGTACATAAATGGAGTGTTCAAAAAATAATATACAAAATTGGGAGAGGATGCTCAAAATTTGGGCTTATGCCCATAATCATGTCCAGTCATACATAGATCTATCTATCGAGCCGGCTCAGGATAAGAGCCTAAAAAGTTAACCACAACATTGGCTACATGCCGAAGTACCCATACCCAGCCTCATGTTACCCCTACCACATGACACTGCATCTCCTTAGGAAGATCCTCTACAACTATCATAGGTACGTGGTGAGTTAGTCTCACCAAGTTTCTTTTAAGAACATAAAGGACTCTTTCTATCTCAGCTGCCACCTCTTCGGCCCCTCTTTCGCGACGCTTGTGCCTCAGAAATCCATCAGGTCTCACTGGACCCACATCTGGAACATGGTCATTATATTTTGTCTCATCAAAAATATTTTTTCTCAGTTCATTTCATATTAAAAAATCCAAAAAAATGTTAAAAAACACAAAAATTTGAAAATTGTTACCAATGTCTCCCTATGCCGCATTTGGTGGTAACACTAAGTCTGGATCTCCTCGGAAATCCATGCCGGCATATGGGTAGTCATTGACCGCGATGATTTGTTGATCCCACCAGGTGAAAAACTCATCATCAAAGGTCGTTCTGGGCATGTCACCGCCCCCAAGGCGCTTCATCAAGTCAGCCCATCTACCCGTTCGTGGATCTCTAGGGTTGCTGATGGACACTGATACTTTGGGACGTAGCCCAGGTACCTTCTCGAAGAAGAATGAACACAAGATGGTTCCATATACAAAATTTTAGTCAGAAGAGGCATGCACCAGTCAAATATGGTAGTAAGACATTCCACTGCCAGGCTCACAGTGACGCTTGATGCAGGGAAGCTGACCCATTTGCCCGTGCAATGGTAAATAGAAAAATCCTCAAGGATAGACTTTCCACATGTTTGATTGGAATTTGACTTCCAATCTTCTCTAGATGTCCAGGACAATATATATGGACATAGTCTTCCACCGAAAGACTACCTCTTATCCTGCTTGTCGAATGCATGACCTCCCCTCTTCGAGAGAGACGTGTAATAAAATAAATATCTTCGACCTCAATCTGTAGAGTCATCTAGTTGATCATGAAAGCATCATCCTCTGCGCTCTAGTAGTGGATCAAATGTTCTAGCAAGCACGTATTGGATTTCATATTTGGCATTTTGAAGAATTTGAGTAAGCCATAACCTCTCAGAGCATCCAAAGCATTTTTGTCATTCATTACTTCATTATCTATAGTGGTAAATGGTGCTATAACAGATGCCCCCTAATATATGAGGTCAGAAGGGGTACTTGCTGGTCGAAATGTATTAAGTGTATGGAAATAATCATGCCAGTTTGAGAAGGTCTCCATTGACTTCTTGCTAGCAGGTCTTGTCCTTATCGACTACGACAAATTTCTCTAAGGGCAGATCTAGAGCCGCACCCTGGCCTTATTTTCATTATTGATAGGTCACCTTGTGCTCAACATCGATCAATATCATGGGTCTTTGACTGAGTGGTTTCCCTTTTGTTTGACATCAACTTTCATTATCACACATTGGGATTCGTGCAGTGCCTTGGTTTCCATTTGACCCTATTGGTGGACTCCTTGCATATGTGTCATAAATCTTTCATTATTGATTGGTTCAGAGGGTTTCTATCGTGTGCTAGCTACATCTTGTGTATGTCGGAAATGTGCTTCAGTTGGGTTACTACATATTTTTCATTCGATTCCTTCCACATTATTGGCCTATGGGATACACTCGTGCTAGATTGATGAAGGATGCCTTAATGCCTTCCTTCTAGCGGACCTTTTCCTATCAACTACAGCTCATTTTCTTTGGGAAAAAGATCTAGAGTCCATTTGGCAATACCTTGGGGTTTGCAATCATCAGTGGCAGATTACTTCACTATCGACAGTGGGAAACCATCATTGTCTCCTAATTTATAGATTCTTTCAAGTGTTCGACTTCAGCTCATTTATTCGCACTTGTTAGTTTGTACTAGGTAACTTGAATCTCATTATCATTATCGATGAGTAGTCTCGTGTTTGTTAACGATATACATCAATGACCGATAATCAAACGATTTCTCACATGGTCGACCTCAGATCATTCATTCCCATTGTGTAGAAATGTACTGCGGCGGTCGGTGAAGACCTCGGGTTGCATCAACATGTTTTGGTTCACTTGTCTGTTGCTCTTGTTGCTGCTAGTTGATACCATCCACCTTATATGTTGCAGTTCTTCACAGCGACATCTTATATGTTGGCATCTGAGTTGCGATGTCGTATCATTTTGTTGCATCATGTTCATTTGGTACTACTGGGATCAGTTTTGGACATCAGTGATCAGCTTCATCCTTCAACATCATTGATCGTCTTCTTATATGTGATATTCAGACATGTGCTTTTTCAATCACGATCAAATGATCCATTATGTACTTTCAATTCCTTTATACTAGTATACATATTGGATTTGCTTGTACTTGATATGCAGACATGCTTTACTTTTTCTGAGCATGGGTATGCCCGCCTCAAACAACAGTTTCTTTCTGATCTCTTTTGATGGCCTGGCAGGTTGAATTTTGGTGAAGTCCTTCTCAGTCTCGGCATGATTCTTTCCATACACTTAATACATTTCGGCCAACATGTACCCCTTCTGACCTCATATATTAGGGGGCATCTGTTAGAGCACCATTTACCACTCTTGGTATATGTGATGCTTTGTTTATGGTCTAGGGCAACCCTTCCTTCCAGACTTAGTCCAAATATATAAAAAACAATGTTTTATTCCCTGTATGCTACTTTTCCTTGAGCTAAAAGCATGTAAAACAATTAATAAAATTAAATTTCCTTAATTATGGGTGGATTTCATGGGTTTTACCTGTTGAGATTTCACAATTTCACACAGAATCTGGCCGGAGTTGGCCAGATTTCGTCTGCCGGAAAAGTCTAAATTGTGTCTCCATTAATCCTGCCCAGTCAGCGAAAGTCAACCAAACTTTGACTATCTCTATCTCCTTCATCCGGACTCGGATTGGAGTGTCGTTCACACTATTGGAATCAGGGCGACAAGCACTTTGATATGATGCCAAGTTAATTGTCTTTCCACCACTTTGAACTTTGAGCCTTTTCCATGCCACTGGTGCCTAGAGGTCCACCTAGATCAATCCTCTCCATTGAGGATATTTTGGATTGCCAAAAGCTTTATTAGTCATTTGGAAAGTGAGGGAATTGTTCCCTCACTCTTTCTTTTTCGAGCCATTTTTCCTTGCTAGGGTGCATCCCCTTGAAACCAACTCGAAGGTATCCCACATCCCCCCGTTGTGAAGTCATGGTTCTTTTGTCAAGGATGATGTCTTTAGGTAACTCATCGAGATACTCTGGTGCAAAGTCATCAACTGTAGGCATTGTGCCCACCTCTTCGATGTCCACAATCAAAGGTGGCTCATACAGCTTTAAGTTTTCCACATTCACTACAGAGTACATTTTCATATATGTCGGAAAATTGAGACAGAAGGCATTGTTTCCAATCTTCTCCAAGATGGTGAATGGACCATACCAGATAGGTCACAACTTCTTCCCTTCTCCCTTCATCCTTTCCTTGTTGTTATGGAACCTGTTGAAGGCCCCGAAAATCGGGTCGACAACAAGGGGGATACCCGCCTGGTCCAGACCTTGGTTGGCAACTCCTTATCCATTTGGTATAGCGGGTCCGACTGGGGATCTAGGACCAGTTTCCCAATTCAATGTATGTGTGTGTGTGAAAGAAGGGTGTTTCTGTTCGGACTGGAATACTTCTATTTAATCTAATGCTATGCTATGTATTCTAATAAACATAAAAACATCGGAATTTATGCTAACCCGGGGTGTGATCTTTCTTCTATGTGATCTAAAAAGATTTCATACAATAACTGGTAATAAAGATCATTCAGCTATCGTAAGAAAGGAATTCGATAAAAATGAGCTACTTCGTATAAGAAGTTAGACAAAACAGCTGTTAAAACTTATCGCATAAATGAGCTATTCATACACTAAACATAAACAAATAGTTATCACCGTACAAAAGTGCCAAATGATAACTCAGACATTCATGCTGTATACATATAAAAACTGAAAACTGATATCGCTAAACGCATAAGCAAAAATGGTTAAGAGATAAAAATACCATTTATAACTAGTCCTACTCATGAGCTTCAAGCAATGATTGATTTATCTCTCCTTGATTCAACATCTACTAAGAGTACGGAAGTGCAACATCAGTAGCAGATATCAAATGCAAATGTCAAATAAACCCTGTTCCATTCATTCACCAAAACCTCCTCTGAGGGTGCAAAAGTGCATGTTCTGAGGACAAGTTTTTGATAAATTTCTGGACCCTTCTCTCAATGCATGAGAAGGGTTTAAATACTACTAACTAAATAACTTATTTATAGAATTTGAGGATTTGGTTTAAATGACTGTCCTCTTTCTAAGCAAAATTATTCTAAAATTAAATCTACTAACTATTTCTAAATCTACTCCTTAATGTCGCAAGCATTCAGTATTTTTCTGAGTAGAGTCGGCTGACTGTCTTCTGCCTTTGGTTGAGTTAAGCGAACATAAACGGCAAGAGCTAGCATTCTCTTCTCAGTAAAATTGATGATACGCTTGAGAATCATTCAATGAATATGTAGCATTATCATGTATGCCTGGTAAAAATCCCATTTCAACTTGGTTAACCTTTGGATAGCTTCTGTTTCCAGTTTGCTTCTATTGCTGATTTTTTTTGCAGTTTTCGGGGCTCGCAGGTGACTGAGCAACTAGGGACCTTCCTTTTCGAACAATTTTTCTTAGCGATCACGCGTCAGAAACTGCCTCTGTTTCTTGATCCGGGCTTCCCTGATGTGGATTTTGCCTCTTGCGCCTTTTTCTCTCATTCGGTATAAAACCCAAAATTTGTAAAAACAGTATTTCTGTGAGCTTTTGACCCTGAGAATTAAACTGTTTGTTTCTGGTATCAACATCTTTCAGTATCCATTCGACCATTACTATACATGAGAAATTTGTGATAGATGCCTCCGAAGAGTTCTGCAGCTCTTTTTCTTCCTTGAGCGGATTAAGTATGCCTTCCGAAATGTACATTGGAGCGCTGCCTACCTTTGTTGTTTTCTGCATAGTGCCCTATGTAATGCTTCGTCCTTCTTTCCTGCAGTTTACATTGAGGTAGAAGTAATGATAAAGGACTAATAACAGGAAAACTTTTAAATGCCGAAGATATACAAGACATGCCACCTTACGTGAGTTATTTTTTCGAAAAACACAACACCCTACTTCATTAACAACTGGCAATAACCCATTAATTCGCATTAAAATATATGACCAACTCTTGGTTAAAGAGTTTTCTCGAACAATGAGCCAGAACCAACTGCGATGGAGGAGTCTCGCGTTTTTGCTTTGCAATGTCGCAGATCGTAGTATCGCAACGTCGCAACGTCGCAATGTTATTGTGTTGTTTTTATCGTAGATCGCAGTATCACAACTTTGAGGTGTCGCAGTATTGCGGTATCACAATATCGCAATATCGCAGATTGTTATAATTCTTGTGTAATTCTTGTGATATTTGCGATGTGCGATATGCGATATCGCATATCGGCGATTTTTTAAAGTTTTTCAATGAGAGCGTTTGTCTTCAGTATATGCGATGCGATGAAGTTTTCGCATCGCAATATCACCTTTTATCGTTTTAACCCTTTGGAAGGTGTATCCTATCATCCTTTGTGTGATGCGATATCCTTTAAGGAGTAAATTTAATTTTCTTCTTTATGAAACTTAGGTTTTCTAGATTTTTCAAGGTATTTTCCTAAGTCCATGATGTTGTAGATTTTATCTAAAAAGAAAATGTAACATTAACTAATTTTTTTGGGGGTCCCCACTTATTTAGTATTAACAATAATACTTCATAAGGAGGGGGGTTGTTTGTGGCCACAACAGAACCACACTTTGTCGCCCACTTGAAATTGATGGCCGACTTAGTGTTTGTCATGTCGAGCCTTGTACTGGGCTTGACTTTTCTCCAATTTCTCTTGTACTGCTTGGTGAAGCAACTGGATCTGTTGAATGAACTGTTGCGCTTTGTCCCTGCCATCATGTCCACTAGAGTCATCTTCCCTTCCAAAGACCATATTAAAAGGACCTTTTGGCAGGTAGCCAAAACATGTCTCAAATGGTGAACGATGTGTAGATGAGCGGACTGCTCAATTGTAGGAATGTTGCACATATGGAAGATGCTCATCCCACAACTTAGGATGTTTCCCACAATGGCCTCGCAACAAGTGTACCATGATGCGGTTAACAACTTCTATCTATCCGTTAGTCTGTGGATGAAATTTCGTGCTTCTTTTAAACTTGGTGTCCATCATCTTCCACAGGCTAGTCCAAAACTCTCCAAGAAAGCGAGAATCTTGATCTGACGCAATCGATGTGGGTAACCCAAAATGGACCCAAACATAATGAAAGAAAAGATAAGCAGTCTGCTCTGCAGTGATCTGCTTTTTACAAGGAATTAAAATACACATCTTACTAAAACGGTCAATGACGACATACAAATAGTCGTGACTTTTTCTAGACAAAGGCAAACCTCCTACAAAATCCATAGACACACTTTTCCATGGACGACTCAGAATAGGGAGTGGTGTGTAGAGCTTGAGTTTTCTATTAGAGGGCTTTGAAACATAACACATCACACATCCCTTTACATATCAAGTCACAATGTTGTTCATATGAGGCCAAAAATAAAATATTTGTACATGGCACAAAGTTTTTTCAACACCAAAATGAACAGACACAAGGGAGATGTGGGCCTCTCAGATTACATGTACACTTTCTCCCATGGGTATGCACAATTCACCAAGGTGATACAACAGTTTCCCCTGCAAGTGATAGTTGTCCACCTGTGAACCATGGGTTAGTTTTGCATAAATCTTATTAAAGTCATCAGAGTTAGCATATTGTTCAACATAAATTTCAAAAGATAATGAAGCATTATGAAAAATAATAGAAGCAGAAATAGGAGGGCGAGATAGCATATCAACCACTTTGTTGCTATTGCCCTTCTTATACTTTATTACTAGATGAAACTGTTGAAATATTGCTGCAACTTGGTTTGTGATTGAAGATACTGCAAGGGATGATGATCCGTATGGATGATAGTCTCCTTGTTGACGAGGTAGTGTTTCCACTTTTTCACACTCTAGGCAAAGGCATATAAATCCTTGTCATAAGTGGGATAGTTTATCACAACTTGAGAGAACTTCTCTGAATGGTAGCATATTAGCTTCTTTTTCTGCATCAGTACAATTCCCATGGCATATCCGCTGGCGTCTGTCTCGATCTTGAATGGCTGTTGGAGATCTGGTAACGCCAAGACTGGTGCGGTGCTGATCTTTTCTTTCAATGTTTCAAAGGAATTCTGCTTCTTTCCTCCCCATTGAAAGGCTTGCTTTACACTTGTCAGTGTGTCTAAAGGTGCTACAATAATAGAGAAATTGGCAATAAATCTCCTTCAATACTGTATTGCACCCAAAAAGTTTCGAACCTCGGTCACACTAGTAGGCTTAGGCCAATTTACAATTGCTTCAACTTTAGAACGATCAATTTTTAGTGGACCATGACCAAAAATATCACCTAAGTAAACCAAAGAGGTTTTCCAAACTCACACTTTGACAATTTTACATAGAGTTTTTCTTTTTTCAATACATCAAGCACTTTCTTCACGTGGCATACATGTTCATTCCAACTTTTACTAAAGACCAGAATATCATCTAGATATACAAGAACAAATTCATCAATGAAATGCCTAAAGAGATCATTCATGACCCTCATGAAAGTGGCTGGAGCGTTGCAAACTCTGAATGGCATCACCATCCATTCGAGCAACCCCTGTTTGGTCTTGAAGGCGGTTTTCCACACATCCTACTCTGCAATTCGGACCTGGTGATAACCACTATGCAAATCCAATTTGGTGAAATATATATCATTATTTAACTGATCTAGTAAGTCATCAATGCGGGGAAGAGGGTAACGATTTTTCACCGTGATTTTGTTTAGTACTCGGTAATCCATGCACATCCTCCATGTGTAATCTTTCTTCGGCACTAAGACAATCGATGAGTTGCATGGAGAAGTGCTCGGTCTGATGACCCCTTGGTTCAATAGTTCTTGCACTTGATTTTTGATCTCATCCATCTCAATGGTCGACATCCTGTACATGCCAATATTCAGTAAAGGTGTGTCATGTTGCAAATGGATCTCATTTTGGATTTCCCTCTTCGGAGGTAATCCCCTTGGTTCCTAAAACATCTCAGCATAGTTAGAAATTAATTCACATAATTCCTTTTTGTGCACATGATCACAAACCTGGAAAGCATTAGATAAATTTTCATCTTTCCCCCTTACAACCATAAGCATGCAACCCTTACTAGAATTCACCAACCTCTTCATTTGTCATGCACTTACAAGGTTGGCATTGATTTTAGTTTGATGTGCCCTTACAATAATTCTACCCCATATTTTTTGATTTGGTATTTGTTTTCATGACGGAAGAAGATTGCCTTCCTATCATATAGATATGGACTCCCTAACACCATGCCACAAATATCCAATGGTATTACATCAAGTTTTACCTCATCCACTAACTTAGAAGCAATCACAAATTTAACCTTGCACTTCTTAGTTACATTCAATTTTGCTTTATCATGTATCCATCCAAGTGGGTAAGGATTTGGATGTGGTTGGGTTTCTAAGCCTAGCTTCTTTACCAAGGAATCTGAATTAAGTTTGCTTGGGATCCAATATCAAATAGAGTTTCCACTTTTGTATGATTTATGATAACTCTAATATGAAATAGCTCAATTCTCTTTCGTTCATTGGGAAGAAACTCATCTATTGAACTAGTGCCTTCATGTGATTCAAAATTAACATGAGGTGTAAGAGTACCTTTTGTTCCTGCTGCTGTGATCAATGCTTCATCTCCAGAATCGGATCCAAGGTCTTGCTACACAATTGCCACTGTCTTCTATTTGCCTTTTCCTCCATACTTCTTTGGTCTCTTTTCCGAGTACAGTTTCCAACAATGATGGTTGTCATGACCTTCCTTTTTGCAGTGAGTGTAATAAGGCCTTTCTCCTTCATCCTTCTTGGTTGATGTCGTCCTCTTCTCCTTTCCTTTTCCTTTCACTTTGGGTTTTCCATTTGGAGGTTTGAAAGGTGGTTTCTTGAAATGATCATCTCTTTCATTTTTTCCCCTGTTCTCAAGATGGATGACCTTTACACTGGCCAAGTCAATAGTATTTGATTTAAACAATAATAATGAATGTCTAAGGTAACTATGTAATGATCCAATATACATAGTTACTACTTCAGGCAAGTCAAGTGCAATGCCCAAATTAAGTGCTTGTTTTCTGAACTCCTCTGTAAAGCTTTGAACATCTTGACCTTCACCTTGCCTTAAGTATTGCCAATCCATTAAGGCTTTTTGTTTATAACCCAAGGGATGAAATTGTTCCTTTAACATAGAAATGAAATTAGGCCATGAGGAAAGAAGATTACCCACACTCTTACTACTTTGCAATTTTCTCTCCCACCAGACGAGAGTAGTGCTACTCAGCCGAAGAGAGGCCAGCTAAATCTTTGCCTCGGCCTCTTCGATCTACTGAATCCTGCAGTATATTTCAATCTTCCTAATCCAATTATTAAGATTTCTTGCATTACTTTCATCGTTAAACATGGGAAAATCAAATTTGACATCTAATTTAAAGAAAGGTTTCTTATATGCATCCCTTGAATTTCTATGATGATGGTGATGAGAGGAAGAAGAACTTTCACTTGTGGAAGGAGAAGGAGGGGTTTCTTCTACACCATTTCCATGCATTGAACCTTGTTCTTCTATATTTCTCTCTTCTGCTTTCTCCAGCCTTGAAAGCAACTGACCAACATTTTCTGTCATTATATAGAAGGTTTTGCATAAATTTCGCTTGTCTTCATGACGAGCCTCTTCATCTGCCATGTTTCTCCTTCGATGTACACACCCCGCTTCGAGATCGAAAGACTTTAGTTTCCCTTCGCCTCTTCGGAGCCTGTTTCTTATTAGCATACAAATATGCAATTCACATGTACAAAGACCTGATCTGATACCACTTGATCTAAGTTCCTTTGCTTATAGATGTGTTAAAGAATTACATGCATAAATTGTAGCTCAAACATAGAAATTTTATGTGCACATGAAAGAAGAGGAGAAACACATAAAGCGTGAAAGAAGACAAGAAAATTGATAACAGAGTTCATCCGACTTGGACTACGTCTCTGGGCCCTGCTTAATCAATGGAGAGGCCTTCATTCATTAAGTGCCATGAGAAAGAAGAGTACAAGCATCAGTTACAAAAAGGAGTTTTATACCTCCATATTGAAAAATGGTCGAAAAATGTAGAAATCTGTTGGAGAAACAGACAACACCATTGCGTTCGTGGCATCGAGAAATGTTGAAACCATATAAATTTGACAAAATCTGACAAAGTGAAAATCTGGCCCACTTGCAAAATAACTTGCCTATAACTATGTGCACTCTCCTCCTCTGCCTAGGTACACTGATGAACTGAGTTTAAATAAAAAATGGCGGGTGAAGTTCACAAAGACTCCGTTGGCTGGTTGGTTTAAGATCCAAGTATTGTGGAGAAGGTTGGGCGGTCAAACCCCACCTACTCCATTTTTTACATAACTAAATATTAAATGGGAAGGGAGGTCGAGCTGGGCCCACCTTGGGTAGCCCAGCCACCTCACCTATCCCCTCTCCTTACAATGTCGTATCCCTTTTAATGGTGGTGGTTGGAGGTTGGGTCCATGCCCCAAGGGTAGGCCCACATTTATCGTGCATGCACGGTAACAACCCTACACCATGGTTCCGTGGTACGGGGGGAGGGGTTGGGGGTTGTTGTGTAGGTAAATCCCCTCTGCGAACAGAGGTGATCCCACTAGCCTAAATGGGGTGTAGCAACAATCGAACAACGCTAACACGCAGGTTCCTAATTGCAAAGTAAAGGCCAATGATGAGAGCCTACCTAGAATCCAACACTAGTATTCATAGAAGAATTTTCGCTTCCGTACTTTTGCTTCAGCTGGTCACAATCCTCACGATCCTCGTGAACAGACACCTGCACATGCAAAGAACAAGACAAATACAAGCATAAAATCCAAGAAATGCAACTATGTATCAGTCAGAAAGGATACAACTCAAACATCATAATAAAGACACATGAGTGGAACCGTAATGATAGTCGTCTATTATTATTGATAAACAAAAGAGAATACAACCAAGTTCTGATGTCAAGTCCTCCTTTGGCTGGGTGAATCAACAACACATGCCTTGCAAAGCTTGTAAGGGATGGGGAACAAGGCTCTCTCTCCTTGATTACTTGGACATGGATCTCCTCCTTAAAGATTTAGCCTCATAGGGATGAACAAGGCCTCTTGTAACATGAGCTTAGCAATTCTCAGACTTTGGGACTTAAATTTGGGAGCTTGAAAAGTAGAATTACTAACTAGCTTGTCAAAGGGAAAAGAACAAGCTTATATAGAGGTAGGAGGAGTAGATAAGACCATCCACTTGATTCATGGGATTGTCCTTATCATTAGGAAGCTTCCATGAGAGGTGGAGAACTACTTCCCTCCTTGGGAGATTCGAAGCCCAACTGAACCAACTCAAACTGGAATCAGTTCATGGATACGGTGGAAAGAACCTTCGGAAGTTTGTTTGTTAAAAACTTTACTCAACTGGGTTGGCGCTAGTGCGACTCTGAGACAAAGCGCCAGCTGGCGCGCCCTCTTTGGAGGATTTCTCCCATTGGCGCAAGTGATACATTGTGGAACAACGCCAATGGATAAAGGGCTATATTTTTGGGTATTTTGCAGAAGGTGTCTTCAAGGCATATGGAGTACATACTTTAAGGGATACAAGCAGGTGTTTTCAAGTTGTGTCACTTCTCACAGGTCCCGGAATAGGTCCTCCAATGTATGGGAGAAGGGGTAATAGGGATGGTGACAAAATACTGTGTAACAGGGGTAGTGGCCCACCCCTCCATTAATACATAATTTTGATAAGGGTTGGGGTGGCGGGGTTGGTGGCCCACCACCCTTTTTTTTATAATTTTTTTGTTATAAAAACCAATATGACCATTTTTGGAAATTCCGATTTTAGGCTGAAGGAGACATTTTAGCAAGGTGACAATTTCACTCGAAATCCGGCTGGATTTGGCCAGATTCCATTTGCTGGAAAATTCCAAATTGTGTCTCCATTAATCCTACCTAGTAAGCAAAAGTCAACCAAAATTTGACTGCCTATATCTCCTTCATCCAGACTTGGATTGGAGTGTCATTCGCATCGTTGGAATCAGGGTGACGAGCACTTTGATCTGATGTCAAGTTAATTGTCTTTCCACCACTTTGAATTTTGAGCCTCTTCCATGCCATGGTGTCTGGAGATCCACATGGATCAATATCAGTAGTAACAGGGATTTGCAAATCTTGCTCAAATCATGAGAACAATCACATATGCATCTCATTAAAGGAAACCGAGAATAACACCATTCCTCCATCAACAACACTAATGCATTCATTTTTCTAACCCATAACAACATGATTCAACATTCATAATGAAACAAAAGTATAAGTAGATACACTTATCTATATAACTTTATGACTGGAAATTAAGGGAGGGACTTCAAGTCTCCATCCAAATGTATGCTAGATATACTACATATTTTTTGTAATTGACCGCCCCTTAGCCAGATTCAAAGTCTAAGGAGCTTATTTCTCAGGGGTATTCTCACCAATAACCAGTAAACAAATGGTAAGAAGAAGAGTCCACTCTCTAGGTGGTTTCTAAACTTCCTCCAATAGTAACACCACAACGATTCACTATCTAGTAGAATATCAACCACAAGAATTTATCAAAGGCTCAAAGAGTTATAGCTCAATTCTAAGATATTTAACACACTATCTAGGTTGTTTACCATATGGCTCCTTTAAACTAACATTGCAGGAGTCTTGTGCCTATTGTTTCTAGGGTAGATGCCAAATCTAGAGGGCTAGCATTCTTTACGAATATAGTTGCCCCCCTAAAGCATGAAGTTGTAAATATTGATGTTGGGTGAAATGCTTTATCATGAGAATCCGAAGTTTCGAACTGGAAGGTGACCTGCATAAGTTACAATACAATACATCATCATAATATAATTTTTATGATCTAACTAAGGGAGGCATTCCCATGCTTAACTTTATAAATTCATTTCATGTACATAGATGAGATAATCATCTGCAAATACAGACTGGTGATTCTTTAGATATAGAGTCATCATCCATGGTTAGGATGACCATTTGTATAGAGACTTTGTACATTTGATGTTTTTATGTCCTTGAATATATCGCAGCCCGGATGGATGAAACTAGATCTAGGGTCTTCAAACTCGCTCAATCTTCACTCGATGTACAAGTCAATCCATGTGACGAGATGTTCTGAAGTCGAACACGGAAAGATATCGCTTGATTACCAACCAATGATGTAAGATGTTAAAAGACGCGAGAGGAATGACCGATAATGATAATGACGCTCAAGGTACTATAGTACAATTCACATGTTACGAATATATGATTCGACGTCGAACACCACGCAAAATATTTCAGTCGAAGGCCATTGATGTCAACCTTTCGCCAGAAGTGAGAAACTTTCCATTGATGTATGCAAGCTTCAAAGCATTGAAAGGGTTGTTTCTAAGTCAACTTCTTGAATAATGAGCTGATGTCGACAAGAAGTGACTTGTCGTAGGAGGGCCTTGATGTATCCCACATCTACGACATGAAATGAAGCAAATGATTTCTGGAGGTGAAAATGAACTGACAACACAAGGTTCAGGTATGGCGGTCATGAAAACAAATTAAGGTTAGAGGTATTGCAGTGGATGAGACATTAACAGGATGGTGGTTTCTCAACTGAATGACTTCTCTTGAACATGTTGGTGACAATGAGATGAATTGGTAGTGTTAACCCCAAAAGATGAATGGTATGAAAGACCAATGGTGAGATGACCGGTGAACGGAATAACCCAACCCAACTCAATAATGGTGATGAAGTGAAAGTGTCATGTTCAAGAGCGACTTGCTACCATAAATTATTTGAGTTTTCTTCCCCTCTTTCCCCAGTCATTACTAACCAATACCTCTTTATTTTTGTCAAGCTTGAGGAGGATAACACATGCTTTTTCTATAATTCACCCTTCGGGCAAACCTGTTGCTATTTAATGTTTTAACGTGTCTAGCGACAGTGAAACTCGGTCTTGTCTAGATGGAAAAGTTTGTCGCTATTGTTTTAATGAGCTTAACGACAAGGATAACTAAGTCATTTTCATGTTTAGAGAGTTTGAAAAGGGATGAAAATAAAACTCCACAAGTTCTTTTTCGTAAAGTAATCCCTCAGGTCTGAAAAAGGATAAAATAATATAGGATGGATGACATTTCCAATCACTTTAACGAGCTGGAAAGGCCAAGCGCTCGATAACCTTTTCATGTTTAACGAGTCTCAAAAGAGTTTAAAGAGGACTCTATTTCGAGGAACGAGTGGTGTCTAGGGTAGCAGCTGGTTCCTTTTGGAACTTCTCAAAACATATTCATTTCTATGAAGAGTCTGGCTAATAAGACCACTCATCGCAACTGTTCCTCAAAAAGGGGTAAAACAACCAAGTGAAAGCGTATGATCAACCAAAGGGATGGTGGCGATGGGATGTACACAACCAAGGCTCAAAAGGCTGATAGAATGACAATCACAAAGGTTAAGAATGGGTTTATTTTTAGACAAGCTTGAACCATAAGGAACTATGCTTGGATTCAGTTTCATTTTTACACAAGCTTGAAACGAACAAACTATGCTTGGTTTCAGTTTCATTTTTACACAAGCTCAAAATGAAAAAACTATGCTTGAAAAAAGGTTCACATGCCCCCAGCATGATGAAAGGGAGAGTCTCTTGTAACCAAATGGAAGTCACTGTGGTGAGGTAGGACAGTTATCCAACACCTCTTTGGTTTCGTCTAGATAGACAAAGGTGAATGGTGTGATAGACCACTCACATGACCTATAGGGAAACTTACTTTACCATTAGGTGCATGCCCCCCAAGATTCATTACATTCACTTAACTAGATTACTCGGCTATCAGGTGGGTGGAATGAATGTTTTTTTATGAGGTCAAGTGAAAGACTCGACTAGGATTTTACGAGATCTAATCAGAGACTCGACTTTGAAATTGGGACCTTATTTCATTTTAAATGAGCTTGACACAAGGCAAGGAGTTATGCTCATATTTTTGGTTTCATTTTTTAACAAGGTTGACACAATATATGGAACTATCCTCGAAGACCCTTGGTTTCATTTTTTAACGAGGTTGACACAAGACAACGAACTATCCTTGGAGACCCTTGTTTAGAACTCATAAGTGGTCATGAAGGAGAGATCTGGTTCCAATGCCCCCAGTACATAATGTACAACATCACTGAATTGATCGTCAGTCGATATAGGTATGGAACAGGTTTCCACATAATTAACCAGTGGCGGGGATGATACCATTGGTACTAACCAAAAAGAGAGTAAGGCGAGAACAATTTTGAAACATAACCGATAAATAAAATTGAAAACAAAAAAATTATGCTAAGGACACAAGAATATGCAAAACAAAACTCTTGTATTATCAAACTAGCTTTGTCCTCATGGACTCATAACTGATACAAAAGAAATGAGATACAAGCTGTCCTTATATAGAAAAATGGACAGGGGGAGTGCCATGAAATGTTCAAAAATTAACCGTTGGAAACCCTAAAAATATTTTTAAATTAAATATTTAAAATAAATATTAAAAAATATTTTAAAATTTTTGAAAAATAAGCACTGCTCCTGAAGGAATCATGGCCAAGGATCTGCGCTACTCATGTAGAATGAAACAATCTTTCACAGATTTCTCCAACAAATCAAAGGTTTTGGAATATGCTGTAGCAAAGGGTAGCGCTGGAATTCTCCATAAAGTTTAGGATTTAGGGAACCCCCAAGGTTTGAAGGCTATGGTGGCTTTACAGAAGTCCAACTTTAACACCAGGGGGCCCTTTTGAGGCCAGAAGAATGAGGAGGACCTTGCACATAGACCTGCTACATAAGAGCATCCCTTTGATCCCAATGAACTTTAGTAAAACAAGCCTGGAGAAAATCGAGTGGGTAACCTCTCGACCGAAGCCTGGTGTTGAATGCTCTCCTGAGTTCTAGAAACCCCATTTGACTTCTCTCTCGGAGAAGATATATTTGCAGCTCATTGACCACAAATGCCACTTTCTGGTGCTGAGGATGCCATGAAGTGAAAGGAATATATTGATAGGCATTCAATGGCTTCTGAAAGCATTGAGGAGAAAGCTTTCTAGAGGCATGAAAGTCTGGACCTTTGAAAAGCACGATGTCCAAAATGTTGACACTAGTGAATGAGATGCAAGAGGTGATACGAATGTGCTCTGGATAGATGGACTGATAGCAATCAAGAAACTGAACCAATCTGTCTTTGGAGCCATTCCAAACCAAACCATGCAGCCATCATCGATGAAGCGTCTGAAAAGCTGGATCTCGAGAGCGGGAAATCTTCTGAAGACTTCTTGCTCAAGGTGGCAAAGAAAAAGGCAAGCATAAACCACAACAAAGTTGTTGCCCATAGCTGTGCCTCGAATTTGCCGGTAGAAAGAGCCATCAAACTGAAGAAAGTGCCATTAGAGCACTAATTCTATTGCGCTGACCAGAAAGTTGATATCTTTTGGAGTAAAAAGTTCAACGGTGCTTTGCTCAAGCATTTCCCGTAAGGCATGTAAGCCTTTCTAAGTGGGAATGCTAGGATACAGAGACTCAACATCAGAGTTACAAGAAATGAATCTGCAGCAAAATGCTTGGATTCAATATCTTGTAATAAAGTAAGAGAATATGGAAAATGATTAGGTTGAGCAAGCAGGGTGTTGAGAATTTTATAATGCAAGAATTTGGAAAATGGTTTAAGCATAAAACTATTGTAGGCACAAATAGGCTGACCAATAGGAGGGTTTTTATGAACTTTCCAAATAAAATAGAGCCTACAAGCTCTAGAATTGTGAATTTTAACTTGCATTATGTATTCCCATTGTTGCACCGAGAGAAGATTTCTATATTTGGCTTGTAGCTAGTTGAGAGATCTTTTAATGGCCATCCATGGAACTGTTGCATACTACCTATAAACATTGAGATCAAAGAGTTTCCAGTGAGCTTCAACAACATAGATATCTCTGTCGAGAACAACAATTCCCAGATTTTTATTTTCCAGTTTGATTACAATAGGAAGACGACGAAGACTCCTTAGAGCAAGCAGCTAGGATCTGGAAAATCTAGGTTTGGAACAAAAGTTTACAGAGGCAATGCAATCATGTAAGATAGATAAGCCAATATGGAGAGATTAATTTAGATCAAGATCATTGATAGGCGGTTCCTAAGCAGGGTTGGGCAAACGAAAAGGATTGTAGGTCTCATCTACAGAAAGTTTGAAAAACTGCCTAAGATGATAGAGTCTAGAGAAGGAAGCATATTTCTTAAGAATGTCATCTATGGCCATGGGGAGAGGCCGAGGAATGAATTTGTGCCCTAGGCCCAACAGTTTGATTTGGCTGAAGGAAAGGTGAGCAGGGGAAAGATTGTGGATAGCAAGATTGCTAATCCTATGATCTAGCTGGGAGGGGGTCATTTTTCCTATCAAATAAACCAAGTAAGAGGCAGGAGTGACAAAGGGCAACCAATAAAGATGATGATGCTTGCTTACTCTACATGAGCCTTGCCTTTGTACCGAGCAGGGTTCTGAGGCAAACTTTGTTGCAGTGGCGCAAATGGGGCAACTTCTAGATTCAAACCAGTGTTCTGGAAAAACTAGTTTTTAGCGGAGGTTGATTGCCCAACAATGGATTGAGTGGACTGTTTCCCTCGGCATTACCGCACCCTGTCAACACCATTTTTTGGCTGCTAAGGTTGCTACACAGTGGGCTGCTGGGGCAGCTAGTGAAGCTGTTACTGCCTTTGAGGCTGTCTGCACAGTTGTTGGAGCTGATTGCGGAGAGGCTGTTGGGGCAGCTGCTACCTCTTTTGTCTGCGCTGGGGCTGCTGCTGCTGTGGCTGCTGCAACTGAGACTGTATGCGCTGTTGAGGATGTCTGCGCTGTTGATTTTGATGTTGCTGTTGTTGCTGCGGTGCTACTGAATTGTTGGAAGTTTGAAGCTCTATGAGAAAAGCAAGTTGATCTTGCAAGGGCTTCAAAGTAGCGTCAAATTTCTATTGCCGGGCCTGAAGAGATTTAGCAACTTCTCTTTGGACCAGCACATAAATTGCTTCTTTGCGGGGAATGTCATTAGCATGCTTTTCTAGTTCTTCCTGTGCAGAATTTCTTGCGGCTTGAGCAGCAGTCCGGGAAGATCGACGTTCAACAAGATCTATTTGGAATTGGTTGACTTGTCGATTGTAGGAAGACAAGGCAAGTGAAATCCATTCTACAACAATAGTGCTGCCATCAACTGGACCAGAAGAGTTGGTGAACTGAATGTGTTGGAATGGAATGGCAAGCTGCTGAAGATTGTTGCATAAATTTGAAGAAAGCTGTGAAAGCCTTGCTTCATTTCTCTCAACAATTTCCCTTTCTTGCTGCAAGTAGAATGCATGGCATTCTTTTCTATATCTAACAATAATCAATTCAAGCCCAATTTTAAGAGATGTGGAAGCATCAGGGTCAGATGCCAAATGTCTGGGGGTTTTTACCATAAGACTCTAAATGACTCTGTTGTCTT
The DNA here is from genome assembly GCA_000404065.3 of Pinus taeda. Taxonomy (NCBI): domain Eukaryota; kingdom Viridiplantae; phylum Streptophyta; class Pinopsida; order Pinales; family Pinaceae; genus Pinus; species Pinus taeda. The sequence goes on along the minus strand of APFE030093489.1, from coordinate 95,099 downwards.
GCTTAAGAGCCTCCAGTTTTTCAACGAGCGACTGAGATCTAAGTAAGATTTCAATGGCTTTTTGAAAATGTTTGACGACACACTAGATAACATCTGCCCATGAATTTGGCATGGGTGGAATTTCTTCATTACCCGGTTGCTGGCGAGCATTTGATGAATCTGGAGCATTTTTCGGATTAGCAGCTAACTGAGCAAATGAAGCTGGGCCCATCTGCGCAGTCCCTGAAAGAGAAATTCTTTGAGGGCCCTACACAATCCCAACAAGAGAAGCTGGGTCCAACTGAGCAACCTCTAGAGGGTACTGCGCAGTCCCAGCAGCACCAGTCAAGAACTGCGTAGTGGATTCAGGCTGAAACTGTGTAGTGGTTTCAAGCTGGATGGGCTCCAGAGAAGGGTGAGCATCATAAAAATCCTACCCTGGCTGAGCAACAATCTTAGGCTGGGCAACATTCTCGCGACGAGGAAGAGAATGCTCAAGGACAAACTGACTAAAAATCCTGTCATATGAAGTAGCAGAGTCAGTATCTTGGGCATCCTGAGCATTCTAAGCATTAAGAGATTGTTGAGAATGCTAATAATTCTGAGCTGACATGGATCTAGTAACTGGACATGTGTTTTCAGCAGTGGTCCATGCCATGGACTGAATTTAGGGCTAACCAAAAAGAGAGTAAGGCGGTAACAATTCTGAAACACAACCGATAAATAAAACTGAAAACAGAAAAATTATGCTAAGGACACAAAATTATGCAAAACACATAATATGCAAAACAAAACTCTTGTATTATCAAACTAGTTTCGTCCTCATGGACTCATCAGTGATACAAAAGAAATGAGATACAAGCTGTCCTTATATGGCAAAATGGACAGGGGGAGTGCCATGAAACGGTCAAAAAGTAACCGTTGGAAACCCTAAAAATATTTTAAAAATACTCAAATTAAATATTTAAAATATTTAAAATAAATATTAAAAAATATTTTAAAATTTCTGAAAAAATAAGCACTACTCCTGAAGAAATCATGGTCGAGGATCTACGCTGCTCATGTAGAATGAATCGATCTTTCGTGGATTTCTCCAATAGATCAGAGGTTTTGGAATATGTTGTAGCAAAGGGTAGCACTGGAATTCTCCATAAAGTTTAGGGTTTAGGGAATCCCTAAGGTTTAAGGCTCTGGTGGCTTCACAAAAATATAGCTTTAACACCGGGGGGCCCTTTTGAGGCCAGAAGAATGAGGAGGACCTCACACATAGACCTGTTGCATAAGGGCATCCCTTTGATCCCAATGAACTTTGGCAAAAACAAGCCTAGAGAAAATCTGGTGGGTAACCTCTCGACCGAAGCCTAGTGTAGAACGCTCTCCTGAGTTCTAGAAACCCCATCTGACTGCTCTCTTGGAGAAGATATCTTTGCAGCTCATTGACCACAAATGCCACTTTTTGGTGCCGAGGATGCCATGAAGTGAAAGGAACATACTAATAGGCATTCAATGGCTTCTAAAAGCATCTTGTAGAAAGCTTTCCAGAGGCATGAAAGTCTGGACCTTTGAAAAGCACAATGTCCAAAATGTTGATATTAGTTGATGAGATGCAAGAGGTGATCTGAATGTGCTTTGGATAGATGGATTGATAGCAATCAAGAAACTGAACCAATCTTCCTTTGGAGCCATTGCAAACCATGAAACCATCATCGATGAAGCGTCTGAAAAGTTGGATCTCAGGAGCGGGAAATCTTCTGAAGACTTCTTGCTCAAGGTGGCAAAGAAAAAGGCAAGCATAAACCCCAACAAAGTTACTTCCCATAGCCGTGCCTCGAATTTGCTGGTAGAAAGAACCATCAAACTGAAGAAAGTGTCATTTGAGCACTAATTCTGCTGCGTTGACAAGAAATTTGATATCTTCTGGAGTAAAAAGTTCAGCGATGCTTTGCTCAAGCATTTCCCATAAGGCATGCAAGCCTTCTTGAGTGGGAATGCTAGGATACAGAGACTTAACATCAAAAGTTACAAGAAATGAATCTACAGCAAAACGCTTGGATTCAATATCTTGTAATAAAGTAAGAGAATCTGGCAAATGATTAGGTTGAGCAAGCAGGGTGCTGAGAAGTTTATAATGCAAGAATTTGGAAAGTGGTTCAAGCATAAAACCATTGTAGGCACAAATAGGCCGACCAACAGGAGGACAAGCTCTAGAATTGTGAATTTTAACTTGCATTATGTATTCCCATTGTTGCACCGAGAGGATATTTCTATATCTATCTTGTAGCTAGCTGAGAGATCTTTTGATGGCCATCCATGGAATTGTTGCATACTGCCTGTAAACATTGAGATCAGAGAGTTGCCGGTGAAATTCAGCAACATAACTATCTCTGTCAAGAACAACAATGCCCAGATTTTTATACGCTGGTTTGATTACAATAGGAAGATGACGAAGACTCCTTAGAGCAAGCAGCTGGGATTTGGAAAATCTAGGTTTGGAACAAAAGTTTACAGAGGCAATGCGGTCATGTAAGATGGATAAGCCAATATGGAGAGATTGATTTAGATCAGGATCATTGATAGGAGGTTCCCAAGCAGGGTTGGGAAAACGAAAAGGATTGTAGGTCTCATCTACAGAAAGTATGAAAATCCACCTAAGATGACAGATTCTAGAGAAGGAAGCATATTCCTTGAGCATGTCATCTATGGCCATGGGGGGAGACTGAGGAATGAATTTGTGCCCTAGGCCCAACAGTTTGATTTGGCTGAAGAAAAGGTGAGCGGAGGAAAGATTGTGGATAACAAGATTGCTAATCCTACGATCTAGCTGGCAGGGGGTCATTTTTCCTATTAGATAAACCAAGTAAGAGGTGGGACTGACAGAGGGAAACCAATAAAGATGATGGTGCTTGCTTACTCTAGAGGAGCCTTGCCTTTGTACTGGGCAGGGTTCTAAGGCAAAATTTGCTGCAGTGGCGCAAATGGGGCATCTTCTGGATTCAAACCAGTGTTCTAGAAAAACTGGTTTTGAGCGGAGGCCAATTACTGAGCAACAGATTGAGTGGACTGTTTCCCTCGGTGGAACTGCAGCCTACCAACCCTGTTTTTTGGCTATTGAGGTTGCTGCGCAGTGGTGCTGAAGCTGTTGCTGCCTTTGAGGCTGTCTATGCAGTTGATGGAGCTGATTTTACAGAGGCTGCTGGGGCAGCTGCTGCCTCTTTTGTCTGCGCTGGGGCTACTGATGCTGCTACTGCGGTGGTTGCTACAACTAAGACTGTCTATGCTGTTGAGGCTGTCTGCACTATTGAGGTTGTCTGTGCTATTGATTTTGTTGTTGCTGTTGTTGTTGCGGTGCTACTGAATTGCCGGAAATTTGAAGCTTTATGAGAAAAGCAAGCTGATCTTGCAAGGGCTTCAAAGTAGCGTCAAATTTCTGTTGCTGGGCCTGAAGAGATTTTGCAACTTCTCTTGGGACCAGCACATAAATTGCTTCTTTGCGGGGAATGTCATTAGCATGCTTTGCTAGTTCTTCCTGTGCAGAATTTTTGGCGGATTGAGCAGTAGTCCGGGCAGATCGACATTCAACAAGCTCTATCTGGAATTGGTTGACTTGTCGATTGTAGGAAGACAAGGCAAGCGAAATCCATTGTGCAGCAATAGTGCTGCCATCAACTGGACCAGAAGAGCTAGTGAATTGAATGTGCTGGAATGGAGTGGCAAGTTGCTGAAGATTGTTACAGAAATCTGAAGCAAGCTATGAAAGCCTTACTTCATGTCTCTCAACAATTTCCCTTTCTTGCTGCAAGTAGAATGTGTGGCATTCTTTTCTATATCTGGCAGTAATAAATTCAAGCCCAGTTTTAAGAGATGCAGAAGCATCAGGGTTAGATGCCAAAAGTATGGGGGTTTTTACCATAAGGTTTTGAATGACTATGTTGTCTTGCTCAAGAGCCTCCAGTTTTTCAACGAGCGACTGAGATCTAAGTAAGATTTCAGTGGCTTTTTGAAAATCTTTGATGGCACACTGGATAACATCTACCCATGAATTTGGCGTGGGTGGAATTTCTTCATTACTCTGTTGCTGGTGAGCATTTGATGACTCTGGAACATTTGCCGGATTAGCAGCTAGCTGAGCAAATGAAGCTGGGCCCATCTACGCAGTCCTTGAAAGAGGAATTCTTTGAGGGCCCTGCGCAATCCCAGCAAGAGAAGCTGGGTCCAACTGTGCAGCCTCTGGAGGGTACTACGTAGTCCCAACAACACCAATCTGGAACTGCGCAGTGGATTCAGACTAAAACTGCGCAGTGGTTTCAGGCTGGATGGGCTCCAGAGAAGGGTGAGCATCATAAAATCCTGCCCTAGCTAAGCAACAATCTCAGGCTGGGCAGCATTCTCGTGACAAGGAAGAGAATGCTCACAGTTAAACTGACTACAAATCCTGTCATATGAAGTAGCAGAGTCAAGATTTTGGGCATCCTGAGCATTCTGAGCACTAAGAGATTGTTGAGAATGCTAAGAATTTTGAGCTGACATGGATCTAGTAACTGGATGAGTGTTTTCAACAATGTTCTACGCCATGGACTGAATTTAGGACTAACCAAAAAGAGAGTAAGGCGAGAACAATTATGAAACACAACTGATAAATAAAACTGAAAACCGAAAAATTATGCTAAGGACATGAGATTATGCAAAACACATAATATGCAAAACAAAACTCTTGTATTATCAAACTAGTTTCGACCTCATCGACTCATCAGTGATACAAAAGAAATGAGATACAAGCTTTCCTTATATAGCAAAATGGACAGGGGGAGTGCCATGAAACGGTCAAAAAGTAACCGTTGGAAACCCTAAAAATATTTAAATTAAATATTAAAAATATTTTAAAATTTCTGAAAAAATAAGCACTGCTCCTGAAGGAATCATGGCTAACCAAAAAGAGAGTAAGGCGAGAACAATTCTGAAACACAATGATAAATAAAACTAAAAACAGAAAAATTATGCTATGGACACAAGATTGCAAAACACATAATATGCAAAACAAAACTCTTGCATTATCAAACTAGTTTCATCCTCATGGACTCATCAGTGATAGGTAATCTAAAGGTCCTGGGACTACCATCACGTTTAGATAAATGGTTTTTCCTCCCAAAGTGATAGGTAATTGAGGAAGGATCCCTAATGGTCGACTGGTTCCTTTGTTAAAGCCCAACAGATTCTGTGTAATAGGCACAAGTGGTGGCGAACCGAGTGCTTGCCAAGCAGTTGAGGAAAGGATACTCACTGATGCACCTTCATCTATAATAGTTCCAGATAAATCATTTTACAAACTTGTACTATGATCTGGAAAGGCACATAAGAAGGAAGGCAGGATCCTGCCAGTCGATTCCAATCAAAAGAAGTGACTAGACTACTTGGAGGGGGTACCATAGAAATGAGAGAATTAACCCCTTGAGTTACGGGAACTGGAGGATTTTCCTCCTGTCTTGATGGAATAGGCGAATTGCCCCCAAGCTCATTAGAATCCGAAGTAACAAAAAGAACTTGAGTGGTATCATTTTCGCTCTCTTCGGAAAAGGTACGATTTGCTGAAGGTGAAATCAGGTCAACTTTTGCCTCGACCTGTTGATTTGGGTCGGGTATAGACTCATTGGATTCACTTTTAGAGAGAGTGGTTTTGATCGATGGTTGATTTTGGCCAGTCGGTTTATCAACTAGTGAAGGATTTAGGTAGAGTTACCTGTAACCAGATGGAAGTCACTGCGGGGAAGGAAGACGATTATCCAACACTTTCTTGGCTTCATCCAGATAGGGGAAAAGTTGAATGGGGTGATTCTCGCACATAACCTACATGGAAACTTGACCTTTCCCTTCTGTCCATGAACTTTACTATCACTAGCTGATGGTGTGTTACCAACATGATCTCTAGAGGTTGATGACACGGGATGGTGTGAACGGGAAGACCATTCTTCCAAGATCCAAGGAATGTAAGGACAATTTCAAAGAAGATGGTCTTCCGCACAAAGTTTTCATGAATATTTGACTTTGTGAGGCTTAACGGACATATTTTCATCAAATGTTGCATTCAAAGCAATGGTTTCTTGGTTGGCCCCTTGTTGAATTGGCTTCTTCTTCTTCTTCTTCCTCCCTTTCTTCTTCTTCTTAGCCACCTGGTTACTAGTACCAATACTTTCACCAAGCGGAGAGGAAGAGGGGGAGGGAGAAACAAACGAGGAAGAAGGCAAAGGATCAACTTTAGGATCAACTGGAGGTTGATTTTGTCCCGTTGGAGGTGTACTCGATTGCGGAGAAATCACGACATTTTGAACCAAGGAGGTTGGAAATAGCGATACTGGTAGACCAATGGTAAATCCCGGAAGGGATAATGTAGCCATATAAGGAGCACCGATATTTCTGAAAGAAGGAAAAGGACTAGGATTCCCTTCAAAAGGGATTCCTTGATTCGTGGACTCCGGATTTGTCTCCATATATCTCAACGTATGATCAACTAAGGAACATGGACGTTATTCCGAATTCAATTAATTTTAATGACGCTTTGACACAACTTTGCTTTTTTAGTTTTTAAGAGTCGAGAAAAAGCTAAAGATGACTCTAGTCTCCTTCGATTTTTAATGAGCCTGAAAGGACAAGTGCTCAGATGGATCTTTTCTTTTAAAGAGTCGGAAAGGAACACAAGTGACTACTCGGAAAATCTAGACAGCGGAATTACCAAAACAATTGTAAAACTGCAATATATGCCTTGGTGATAAATTAAAGAGAAATTACCAAGGACTTATATACAACAGTCAATCTTCCCGAATGCTGTGTTCAGTGCATTACGATTGATAAGGCAGCAGACTCAGTTTCTTATGGATAAAGGATATAAGCCTATTGTGGTCTCCCAATATATACGTGACGGCACGAGGAGCAGAAATCTGTGCTAGAACTTGTCCTATCAAAGAGGGAGGAATCACCCCACCTTCAATGAAACCGATAGCCACTAGTTTTAATGACGTCGGAACACCTTTCTAGCCTAGACCTCTAGATATGTTGCATTAAGTTCAAAAGCATAGTTAGATTCATTGAAATTAATTTTAAAGTTGATCTTGTTTAGAGTTTTCATTTCAATGGTTCACTGCGTGATGATGATTTGAAATTCCTAAAATGCAATCTACAATGATAAACAATTTTTGTTTGTTTTGAGCAATGAAAATCCTAGCTACTAGGGAAAGAAAATAATAGTGCAAAGAGCACACACTAGTGCATTTCCCTAAATCATATTTTCGCAGAAAAATCTAAAAATGCTAAATGCAAATGCATGTATTTGTTTTCGTTCTCCTTAATGTGAAAAATGCCAAAAAGGAAAACTAAATGCAGTAAAGATCTGAAATATTTTACTCAAATTGACAATTTCAACAATTTCTTCTTCAAAAGAGAAAGGAAGGCTCAACGACACTTTTCAATTTTGAATAAAAATTCTTTTGACACTTCGAATATAAACAAATCAAACCAAATACGTGAAGAAAAGTTCAATCGATTATCAAGGGAAGGAAGAATTCATGACACTTCTCTTTTTGACACAAAACGACAATCACAACACTTTTTGTATCAAAGCGACAAATCAATTTAAATAACTTTGTCGACAAGGGATTGTAAATGAAAAAAACACATAAAAACATTCATTAATCCTAATGTAATTGAGGCTGATCTAAGTGATGCAAGTAAGTTTCAGTAAAGAGGCACTTTTCATTTGCAGCAAAACAACCAAACAAAACTGAAAACAAGGTAAAAAATCCTCAATTTCTAGAATGGAAAAAGAGTTCAATCAATCATCACACCTGGGCTTCATAGAAACAGAGATGCATCGCACTTACTACAGTCAGGATGTGCGATGCATACTAAGTTACAGTGGAAGATAGTGCGATGGTCCAGGAAGCACAACTATAATGGGTTTTGGCTCAAATGTGCAGCTGTTTTTAGTGAGTTAAGCTTTTTTTCAATGGACAGTAAAGAGCAAAGTATGAAGGAATGTCTTGGGAGGTTACTGAGCTACCAAAAGGGCATCTGGATGTGCTTGGAAGTCCAATGTTTAATTCATAAACTAAACCAGAGATTAACTGAAGCATCATTCATCTACTATGAAATTGTTGAATTGAGGCTTTTGTGATCCATAATAGTTATAAGTAGAACTTTGACGTAAATCACATAAAGAGAGACATTTGTCGACGCATTTCGAACCAACCAGTGTGGTTCATCATCAGGACAAGTTGAAGAAACAGATCCAGCTTTGCATGCTAAATAGTCTGAGCAGAGCCTCCAACGGCTATCTTGACCAACGACTAATTTTGATTAGGGTACCGCAGTCAAAAAGTCAAATTGATAATTTAATGGGAGTTAGTTATCATACCTTAAATTATATAAAAGAAATAATAATTAGCATGTTGTTTTCGTTATTAGTTT
>APFE030093489.1:3300-68825 GCA_000404065.3 Pinus taeda | reverse complement strand
AGTCACAGAAACAAGAACTCGGCAGCTACGAAATCGATCAATTTCGGAGTATCTCATCAAGTGGAAGAACTTACCCACTGAAGATTCCACATGGGAGGATGAGAATTTTATACAGAAACATCCATAACTACTCAAGAATTGAGGACAACACTTTTTTTGAAGGAGAGGGGCATGTTAGGTCCCTATAATACTAGTGATTACCCCATTACTATGGTAGTTGTATCCATTATTAATATTGTTGTGCCCCTATTGTCCCCATATTTTTATTACTGTGCCCCATAGAATCCCTCTATTGTTATTTTTGTGGCTTTATATTATTATTGTTAGGTTGGCTAGCTTATATTGTGACTCCTTAGACTCCTATGTATAGAAAGGAGGTTTTGTCATTTGAATCATCCAAGAATTTTTCATTTGTGTAATGTAAAGGAGGTTGCCCCCTCGAAGAGGCTGAATTCTAAGGCGTTGATCTCTCTTTTATATCTTTTTGTGCGCTGGTTTCATAACACTTGTCCATTATCGATCCTTTGGCATCCCACATCATAGATCTGTTCTCATCCAATGGTTCACATCCATCCCGATCATCCAACCTACTCGTGCATTCTGCATCGTTGATCTGCGACTATTTGATCTAATGGCTGATGTGAATTTCGAATGGCTTACTTGTGCGGAGATCACACGCCCAAAAAACCAGTTTTCTCTCTCCTTTCTACGTGCTACGTGTCAGTCAATGTAAGGGATCGAGCAAAGCTTATCCAATACCACTTACCCCCTGAAGCCCACCCGAAATACCGCTTACTACAGAACTCAAATCCTTTTTTGTTTTATTTCATAACTCCTTCGGTTCCATTGAAAGCCTTCCCCCCGTGTTAAGTCCTCCCTTTAGTTTACTGCGATGTGATATTGATCATTTATCCCCACTGTTGATCCGCGTGCTCAATCCATGGTCCATGTTATATCGCTAACTGCAATCGCAATTCCCTTATGTCTAAGGTCTGAACACAATGCTTGCTTTCTTCCAATCGCAATATCGCCAATTCAATCGAGGTCATTGATCTGTCCGATCCGACAACCCCCGTGCAACAAGACTTTACGTTCCGCTTAGCTTTGTTTTCCGCTATTCCTTCAATGTTTCTTTGCGATACTCTATTTCTGATATTTGAATACTTAGACATTTTGCAGGGTTTAAGATCCATTTTGGATCACGCCTTCCCACTGAAAAAGTTTTGGACCACCAAAAGTTGGTTTTTAGGCATCGATCAAGTGAAGATACAACTCCCTCACTTGTTTAACTTCTATCCATCATGCCTTGCTTGGATATGAACCTTTGAGCCCTACTCTCAGGTACTCAACATCCCTTCGACGCATAGTTCTCACCTTCCTGTCCAGAACTGTGTCTTCCTGTAACTCATTGAGATATTTAGGCAACAGATCCTCAATAGAAGGCAATTGACTTTGCTGTTCAGGATCTTCAATCATTGATGGTTCATACAATCTCAAGTTTTCTGCATTAACGACTGAATAGATCTACATATAATCTAGTAAATCAAAGCGAAAATCATTTTCACCAATTTTATCAAGTATCTTGAAAGGTCCATACCTTATTGGTTTTAGTTTCTTACCTTCACCTTGCATTCTGTCTTTGCTGATGTACAACTAGACTTGATCACCAACTTGAAAACTATGTTCAGTTCGATGCTTGTCATGTCTTGCCTTGTACTTGGCTTGACTTCTTTCCAGCTGTTCCTGTACTGCCTGGTGAATTTCCTAGATTTGTTCAATGAACTTGGTTACTTTGTCCACATCACTGCGTCCATCAACTGCTATGTCTTTACCAAAGACAAAATCGTAGGGAGACTTTGGTATAAAACCAAAACAAGTCTCAGAAGGAGATCTCTGAGTAGAAGAGTGCTTGGCACAGTTGTAAGCATGTTGTACATAACACAAATGCTCATCCCAAAGCTTGGGATGCTTGCTGTAATAGCCTCTGAGCAACTGGATCATTGTCGTATTGACCACCTCTGTCTGACCATCTGTTTGTGGATGAAATGTTGTGCTCTTCTTCATCTTGGTGTCCATTAACTCCCATAGATTTGACCAAAACTTCCCAACAAATCAAGAATATCAATCAGATACAATAGAAGTGGGTAACCCAAAATGAACCCATACATTCTGAAAGAACAACTTTGTTGTTTTTTCAGCTATAATCTGCTTGTTACATGGTATCAAAATACACATTTTACTGAACCTATCCACAACAACATACAAGTAATCATGACCTTTTCTAAATTTTGGCAATCGCCCAACAAAGTCCATGGAGACACTTTTCCAAGGACGAGAAGTAATTGGAAGTGGAGTGTAAAAACCTAATTTTTTATTACTAGGCTTGCTTGTAGCACACATATTACACCCTTTGATATATCTAGAAACAGTCTCATGCATTCTCGGCCAATAACAAAACCTTTGCAATTGTGAAACCATTTTACTTACACCAAAATTACCTTATATTAGAGAAGCATGTGCTTCACGAACTATGTTAACCCTTTCAGTTTGTAGAATGCATAACTTTCCCAAATGATATAAGAGTTGGTCCTTTACATAATAATCCAATTCTTCTACTTGCTTGCCATGACTTAAAGTTGCATATACGTCTTTAAACTCTACATCTTGAGCATATTGTTCAATGTAACTTTCATGCATTACTAAGTTATGCTTAAGTATAGTAGATGAATTTATGATTGGTCTTGATAACATGTCTGCAACCTTATTGTGTACACCCTTCTTATATCTGATGACAAGATGAAATTTCTGTAGAAAACCCATCCATTTACAATGTCTTGATTGCTGTAATTTAGTTTATGAGTGCAAATATTGAAGTGGTTGATGATCTGTATGTATGATTGTTTCTTTACCCATTAGGTAATGTTTCTAGTTTTTCACACTTTGTACTAATGCATACAATTCTTTATCATATGTGGGATAATTAACTACTGCAAAAGTAAATGTCTCAGAATGATATCATGGGTTTTTCCGTGTTGCATCAACATTGCTCCCATGGCACAGTCATTGGCATCTGTCTCAATCTCAAATGGATGTTGAAGATCTGGTAGTGCTAATACTGGTGTTGTACTAATTTTTTTCTTTTAAGGTGTCGAAGGCTTTCTGCTGTTTGCCTCCCCACTTAAACACTTGTTTCAATCCTATTAAAGCATGTAATGGAGTTGCAATCAAAGAAAAGTTAGCAATAAAATTTCTCCAGTATTGTGCTACCCCTAGGAAACCCCTAACCTCTGTAGCATATTTGGGTTTAGGCCAATTCACAATGACTTCAACCTTAGAGGGATCTATCTTCAATTCACCACCCCCTACAATATGACCCAAATAATTTAAAGATGTTCTGCCAAATTCACATTTTGACAGTTTTACATAGAGATTTTCTCTTTTTAAAACATCTAAAGTCTGCTTTACATGCTTTACATGATCTTCCCATGTCTTACTAAAAACAAGAATATCATCTAAATAAATAATTACAAAGTTATCAATAAATGGTCTGAGTACATCATTCATAACTCTCATAAATGTAGCAGGAGCATTAGTTAAGCCAAAAGGCATAACCAACCATTCATAAAGTCCTTGCTTTGTCTTGAAAGCAGTCTTCCATGCATCTTGTTCTGCAACTCTGACCTGATGATAACTACTTCGCAAGTCTAACTTAGAAAAGTAAATTGCTTCTTTCAATTGATCTAATAAATCATCAATACGAGGAAGAGGATAAATATTCTTGATCGTTATTTTATTTAGTGCTCTATAATCAATGCACATTCTCCACGAACCATCTTTCTTTCTCACCAGCATGATTGGAGATCCACATGGTGATGTGCTTGGTTGTATAAACCCCTTATTGAGCAACTCATGTACCTTCTGCTTTATCTCTGCATTTTCTAAAGCTGACAACCTCTACATTCCAATGTTAGGTAATGGAGAATATTGTTGCAAATAAATATCATGTACTATTTCTTGCTTGGGTCACAGACCTTTAGGTTCTTGAAATAGAACATCATATTCTGAAACAACTTTAACTAAATCAGCTTTCTGTTTAGAATCACAGCCTTCAAATGCTTTGGGTTTTTCAGGATCCTTTGCCTTTACAGCCATTAGTAAAAATTGCTTACTTGAACTCACAATTCTTTTCATCTGTCTTGAATTTATGAGAGAATAGTTATCTTTGAGTTTATGAGCTCTTACAATGCATTCTATTCCATTTTTAGTGAGTTGATACTTATTTTCAGCTCTATAGACAATAACTTTCCTATCATACAAGTATGGACTTCAAAACAATACCACATATATCCAATGGAACTATATTTAAGTCAACCTCATCTACAAATGTTGATCCAATAAAAATCCTAAGTTTATATTGTCTCGTTATTTATAGCTTTGTTTTATCACACACCCAACCTAATGGATATGGCTTCTCATGAGGTTTTGTTTGTAATCCCAACTTCTTTACAATTGTTTCATAAATCAAATTTACTTGTGATCCACTATCAAACAAAGTATCAATCTTATTGTGCTTGGAAATTACTCTAATACAAGAAAGCTCATTTCTTTCCCTCTCATTGTTTTCATTATCAACAGATTGTGCAGAATTACTTGTAGATGCTTCAGAATATTTACCTTTAATACCTGTGGTTGTAACTGTTGTTTCATCGCCTGAATCTGATCCCAAGTCCTACTGAACAGTAGCAACATTCTTCTTCTTCTTTCCACTGAACTTCTTAGGTCTCCATTCTAGATGCAGAAACCAACAGTGTGCCTCATCGTGTCCTTCTTTCTTGTAATGAGTGCATGAAGGTTTATCCTTCTTTACAATGTTTGTTTTCCTCTCATTCCATTTCAGTTTCTTTTTTTCCTTGCTCTTACTTACAAAATATTTAGATGAACCTCCAACCTCTGGGTTTACAGTCTTACCTCTAGCCTCTAGATGTGTAGCTTGAACTGATACATCATCTAAGCTAGTGGGATTAAACATGAGAATAGTATGCTTTAAATAGCTATGAAGACCACCTATATACTTCAATAAAGTCTCAGATGAATCTAATGATATGCCTAGAGTTAAAGATCTCTTTCTGAATTCCTAAGTATAATTTTGTACACTTTGACCCTTCTATTGACGAAGAGTTTTCCCACTCATCATCTAAAGGATATAATTGCTTTTTGATAACAGAAACAAATTCATTCCAGGTAGAAATGATTTTACCATGTTTTTGTAGATCAGCTTGTGTCTTGCCTTCCCACCATACTAGTGCAGTTCCTCCCGGTTGAAGGCTAGCCAGCTGAATCTTCTTCCTTTCTGAATCAACGTTATGTACCCTGCAATATACATTAATTTGTCTTATCCAATTATCTAGCTTTTCTGCATTAAGTTCTTCATCATAAATTGGCAAATCAAACTTCACATCTAATTTGATTAAGGAAGTTTTCTTCTTCTTCTTAGAAGAGCTAGAAGATGGTGAGGATGATGAAGGTGATGATGGAGGAGATGGTGGAGGAGGCATTTCCCCTTTCCCTTTTCCTTCTGAAGGGGCAACTAGAAAATGTTCCTCTGCTCCTTTGTCTGGTTTAGGTGTTGAAGTGCTTTCACCTCGACCCTTTTTAAATTCCAGATACATTTCTTCCACCATGGCTTGGAGTGTCTTAAAACTTTCTATAAATTGAGATTCTAATCCCAATGGAGTTTCTTCTGTCATTCTCCTCTTAGAATAGACTCTTCCAACCTCTGGATTAGCCTCAACAAGTTCTCCTTCTCCTAGTCTGAGCTTTAATCTAGTTAGCATTCAAATTCCAACACACACTTGTCTAACCTTAACAAAACCAAAACCAAATGCTCTGATACCACTTGATCTGAAAATGAGATATTAAATAAATATTAAGGTATTACAGACTCATGTGCAGGAATGCCTATATTATTTAGTGCAATGGATCGAAAATATTGTGAATAATATAGATAATGAGGAATTATAAAACATAACAGTCACACACATCAACATGACAAATAATCAAGGAGTTCACTAGACTTCCTAGCTATGTCTCCTAGTCCAAGTTTTAGTGTTGACCTCTATATTATGTCTTTAAGAGTAGAATATTACAAGTGTGATCTCAAACAGAGTCTCAACACAATAGTGACAAAACAACAGGGATTTACTCGAAATCTTTGAGTCTAAAAGAGTGCACATACTCTCCCTCTTACTCTCTTCTCTGTCCTCTTTGCCTGCCATAGAGTTGCTTTTAAGCCTTTCGACTCTATTTGTTCATCTACATTATTGGGCTTTCTGGCTCCCAACCGCTGTCCATTCAACTCCCTACCGAGCATTAAACAATCATTGTAAAACACTTAAGGTATGGTGGCCACCTATTTTCAAACAGAAAGACTAGCGTGATGAAAAATCCCAAAGAATTGCTTCTTTGTTTACATAGAGAAATACATAGGAAAAACTTTAAAATAGAGGAATCCGACAACTGTTATGCCTCATCTGTTATCGGTCCTTTGGCCACACTGTAGATCTATTCTCATCTGATGGTTCACATCCATCTTGATCATCCAACCTGCTCATGCATTCTGCATCATTGATCTGCGACCATTTAATCTGATGGATGATGTGCATTTCAGATGGCTTACTTGCGCGGAGATCACCCGCTTGAAAAATCAGTTTTCTCTCTCCTTGTTGCGTGCTACATGTCAGTCAGTGTATGGGATTGGGCGGAGCCCATCCAATACCACGCCCAAAATACCGCTTACCACGGAACTCAAATCCTTCGCTGTTTTATTTCATAACTCCTTTGGGTCCATTGAAAGCCTTCCGCTATGTTAAGTCCTTCATTTAGTTTATTGTGATGCGATATTGATCATTTATCCCCACTGTTGATTTGCGCGCTTGATCCACGATCCATGTTATATCGCTAACCGTAATTCCCTTACAGCTAAGGTGTGAACACAATGCTTGCTTTCTCCTAACCACGATATCACTGATTCAATCGAGGCCATTGATCTGTCTAATCCAACGGCTCCTGTGCAACGAAATTTACGTTCTGCTTAGCTCTATTTTCCGCCATTCCTTCAATGTTTCTTTGTGATACTTTGTTTCCGATATTTGAAGACTTAGACATTTTAGAGGGTTTAAGATCCATTTTGGATCACGAAACCTAACCAACCCACCTGTTGTAAGGAAATAATCCATACCCCGTGCACCTGTACATGTACTTGTACCTGAACCTATACTATCACCTATACCTATACCACTACCTGTACCTGCACCTTCTTGCAACCTGTGCACAATCTCCATGTACCTGACATGATGTTGACCTGCCTATAAGATCCTATCCTATAAGTCTATTCCATAGGATCTTATAGATGTCAAGTGATTTATGTGTACCCATATGCTGAGAGCATCTTCCACCCTATTCTCTTTACATTTGATGTACCTGATCTCAAAATCAAACTCACTGATAATGGTCAACCATCTAGCCTGCCTAGCATTCAGATCCGGCTAGTCAAACAAATACCCCAATCCAATATGATCCCTCATAAGTACAAATCTTCAATGCAAGTATGATCGATGCCAACTCAAGATCATGTGTTGGGTAGTTCTTCTTGTTCTCGTTTGGTTTCCGGGACACGTAGCATACCACCTGTCCATCCTGCATAAGGACTCCACCAAGTCATCTCTTGCAAGCATCTGTGCACACTACAAACTATTTAATTGGATCTGCAATTTGTAGCACTGGTGCATGTGTCAACAAATGCTTAAGTTGCTTAAAGCTAGCCTCGCACTCCTTAGTCCATTCGAACTTCTTACCTTTCCTCTACAATGATGTGATAGGATAAGAAATATGTGAGAAGTTCCTGATGAACCTCCTATAGTAGCCTGCCAAACCCATGAAAGATCTCACCTCATCTACATTCTTAGGAGCTACCCACTCCATGATGGATCTTATCTTCTCTAGATCTATTGCAATGCCCTCCTTGGAGACAACATGCCCCAAGTAGTGTACCTCAGTCTGAAAGAAACTACACTTGCTGAGCTTAGAATACAACTGATGCTCTCTCAACAATCTCAACACTACTTCTAAATTCTCAACATGCTCTTCCTCATTTTTAGAATATACCAGTATATCATCAATGTACACAATAACGAACTTATCCAAATATGGACGCAACACACTATTCATCAAACACATAAATGTAGTTGGAGCATTAGTTAATCCAAATGGAACAACTACAAACTCATAATGCTTGTACTTGATCCAAAAAGCGGTCTTGTAAATGTCTTCTTTTTTGATGTTTACCTCATGATATCTGGATCTCAGATCAATCTTCGAGAACATTGTTTCTCCCTTCAGCTGATCAAACAAGTCATCAATCGATGATAACAAATACCTATTCTTGATGGTCACTTTGTTCAACTGCCTATAGTCATTGTATAACTTGAGTGTGCCACCTTTATTCTTCACAAACAGTACCAGTGCACCCCATCGTGATACACTTGGCCTAATGTACCCCTTGTCCAACATTTGCTTCAGTTGCAACTTTAATTCAACCAACTCAGGTGTGCTCATCCGGCAAGGTGCTTTTGATGCTGGAGTTGCCCTTAACACTAACTCAATAGAAAACTCTACCTCTCGGTGAGGTGGCAACTCTCTAATGTCCTAAGGAAATACATCCTTGAACTATTGTAAAACTAGGTACCTGCTCAACACATCCATATCCTCAACTTCCTTACCCTTATCACTAGAAATGTGCACTGTGAAGAACTTACACCCTTTTCTACGACTACGCTTTGCTTGAATAGATGTCACCATCCTAACTGATGTAGCTTTCTTCTTACCCTATAAGACTCTTGGTTCCCCATTGTCATCAACACACTCTGTTGGGCCGAAAAATTATCCTTAAAATACATCTACTTTCACTCCATTCACACATTTTCTCACCTCTATTCCACCACCATGTCATCACATCCGCTTCACTTTCATCATTATATGGGTCAACTTTGTGTTTTCCAAAACATTATTAATTATTAGTATTTTTAAGTGTGGTTAAAATTTAGAAAATAATCTCCATATACTTATACCTAACAATTAGAATGAGTTTGTTGACATGTGTAGGTACAAAGGAAGCTTCCAAGGCATCTTTATGTGGCACTCTATGTTCAAATTCAAATTTGAGGAGAGATCATGGACCTCATGGAGGAGATCATGGAGGATAGGGTTATGTGTCACCATTGGTTGAGAAATATGTGGGTCAAAGGAGGGAATAGTGGATTTACATTTATGAGTTTGTTATCATAGTTTTTGTATAAATAGGAGTGTTATCTCCTTCATTTGTAATCTTCATTTTGTAATATTAACTTTTAGAATTTAGAAACTTAGTCCTTCATTTGCAATTTTAGATTTTAGAATCATTGTAATGTAGAGTTTAGGATATCTTGGAATGTAGAACTTGGAGCTTGTAATTGCAATTTGCAATTGAGGATAAATAAAGTGGATTAGATTTTCTTCTACATTTGACTTCTTTCTAGGTGTGCTTGTGGAGCTATGGAGGGCCCGCCTTGCCTCACTTGCATGCTCGTTTTGTTTTGGTAAACTTTCATTTTATGTTTGTTGTGAATTTCATTAGATTAAATTATTGGTTCATATATTTGAAATATTAACGAATGACCTTATTAATGTTTCTTTCAATGAATCTGATATGTTATTTAATGTTTGATTTCATTAGTTTAAGTTTCTGATTTATATGCTTGAGATATAAATGAATACTCTCTTGTAAGAGAGATTTAATATTTCATGCAATCAATCAGAATTAGGTTTAAGTGCTTTAATTTCATTAGTTTAAATAATTTGTTGATTAACATGATTAGAAATATTAATGAACAGTCTCTTGTAAGGGAGCTTTAATTTTTCTTAAACTTGTCACAATGTCTTATATTTCATTTTGTTAAATGACTAAATAGGTGTTGGAGATCCCAATGAAAGACCTCCTGTAAGAGATCTTTGGCATTTCTACACCTAGCTTAGTTTCGTTTGTCTCTAAGTCCATATATATTGGATGATCCTCGAAGTTTACTTACCCGGATTGATAGTAAATGAAACTCTAATTTGCATCCGCATTTTAGACCAAACATTTTAGTGTCATTTCCGGGGAAAATGATTTAGAGATAGACTTAGGAAGTTGTTTTTACTGCAATTCTTTTTATGGACTAACTTGTGAAACTTGGTGACAGCAGGATCTTCATAAAGGAGTTCAAATTTGAGCTTTTTGAATTTTTTTTTAGTTTCAAATTGAGTTTTTAAAACCCCCCATTTCTTACTAATCCATCTACGGATGAGAAAATTGAAGATGTTGAACACGTACTTCTTGGAGAGCAAGGACAATATTGAGGAGGATTGGTTTCAAAAGAACCTTGTGCCATCTCCAAGAATAAGGCAGGTTACTCACATGTTTGCAAATCATAAGGTAAACATTTTAAATCTTGATGTGAGCATTTTCAAATTTTTAGTCCATAGGTGGCTTCACTGGAAGCATTCTTTTACCTAGGAAATAAAAAAATTCTTTCAAGTTAAAGTATAATAGATTAAAAAATAAATAAAATGAGATCTCATAGAGTTTTCCTATAGTTTTGTTTTCAAAAGATAAATAAAAAATAAAAAATAAAAAATAAAATCAAAAAATCATCCACATTTCTCATAAATAAATTTAGGTAAGAGTCACTTCATCCATGCTAACTTGCAAAAATAATAAAAACAAATCAATAGGTTAATATGCTCTCTTCCTGCCCTTCGAACGATCAAGAAAATCAGAAAATTTCTTGATTTATTTTCAAAATTAAATAAAAAT
Source organism: Pinus taeda (assembly GCA_000404065.3). NCBI lineage: Eukaryota > Viridiplantae > Streptophyta > Pinopsida > Pinales > Pinaceae > Pinus > Pinus taeda. The sequence continues at coordinate 57,937 of APFE030093489.1, read as the reverse complement.
ATCTTGCTAGGAATTTGCATAAATCATTAAAACTACAAGCATTATAAGAAATCGAAATCATTTTTTAAGACATTCTTTATTTTCGATTTCAAAATTAAATCTGTAGTTTTGTGATTTGAAAATTGTATTGAAACTTATTTGCATCATGAACATTTGAAACATCTAGTTGTTGCATCAAGAGATCATAAGGTAACACCTTTGTAGTTTCTGCCAATGTTAACATTGTTAGCTGCTTCAATTTGAGCACTGAGCAGAAACAATTCGTAATTTTAGTTCTTTCTACCATATGGATCCAGGATAACGTGCCCTTTTTAATTCTTGTTAGCATGCAAGCTCTTAAATGACCTCCTTCAATATAGGGCTTCTAACATAATCTTACTTCACCTTGAAATAGTTCTTGTCTGAGAAATACCCATAGCACAAATTATCGATAACATGTATTCAAGTGGTTTTGAGGCCCGAGAAATATAGAACAGATTCAATCCAATTTAGCTCTTTGTAATCGAAAAAATCGACACCCAACTCTGGAAGCTATCTGCTAATGGAATTTAGGGCACTGGTTTTAGCACCAAATTACATTCAATTGAACAATGCACTGATCACCTCATTCTCGGCTTATGGGAGAATCAAACCATGAAGATTGAGAGAATCCTGGTTCCCATTCAGTGCCATGACTTCCCATCTGTGAACCAAATTGGTCACATTATCTATCGCTTGCCTCGATATGTTGAACACCATAATCAATAGCAGAAACTTTAGCAGTCTGATCTTCCATGCAAAAACCAAGGAGAAACACAGGGTGTTAGAAGCCCAGAATGAAGATAGGAGGACCAGAAAAAATAAAGAAATTCTAGAAGACAAGGATTCTGGAGCGCGCAGGAACATTGAGAAGTCAAATTGGCGTGGAATTGATAGATATAGCAGACTAGAGAAGAAGAAGTCGAGTAACGCCCAAAATGGAAAAATGGATAGGTCAAGCGGAATATAAACAACAGTGCATAAAGGAAGCATAAAATGCTAGAGGAGCGATTTGAGAATGCAGATTTTTAGGCACAATTTGAGTAATTTGCTGATTCTCAATGATTGCATTAAGTAATGGTTGGTCAAAATCGTTGAAACGTGGACTGTGGCATGGATTTGGTTCTTGATGATAACGTGGCCATATGCCACCAATTACGTGTTTGTAACTGTCAATTAACCCCTGTCACATTACAATGCCACCGCTATTGATTTGGCCTCCATTGATTGTATTAAATGCAATGTGGAAAGAGCATTGTATGTTGTTTCAGCAAAATTACCGCAACGGATTGAAATGGCGCTAAACGTGGAGCAAAATTTGTGCACATATCGTGCCTCAAAAAAAAAAAAAAACTCAAACAAACGTGGAACCGTTTTGTTAAGTATCATGGCACTGGTGTCTTCATCGTAAAACTCCACCTACTCGGCCTTGTTCGTAAACACTTCAACTCACAAAACAGTCACAAGAAGAACAAACCAATCGTCCTTTCCTTCACTTGAGCTGCTTCATGTCTGCGACCAGGTTCAAGTGTCTTATCTATGAATTGATGCACCTTGGATAATGTTGGTACCGTTGAGAATAAAGTGCATTGTGAAACTCTTTTCTCTGTACTAGTGAGCAGTTTTCAGGATGGCATGGACCTTTACAGTTTTCTGCGGTCTCTTCTTATGCTGGAAACTTGAGGGGAGTTATGAAAAATAATGGCTACATGATCAATGACATATCAGATATTGATACCCACCTATATTGCTCCAAAGCTCTCTAGTCACTTTTTCAATATATGTTAAATTTTGGTTATCAAAAAGATGGATCACAACTAATAAAACTAGTAGGATCCTTTCAGTTGTGAAGTCTGGGATATGCCAAATTAGTTTCGAAGAATTTTGAATGGAACAGAACGTTTTCTTAACAAATGCACAATTTGCAGAACAATTTTGTAAATGGAAATCAAGTCATATGATCAGAATAGTTTTGTAGCCTGCCGTGGCGCCATAAACATTCTACCGAGGTGAGTGATCTGCATTTTGAATATTTTGCCTAGAATAACAATGGATCTAAAACCCAACTTTTTTTCATAATGTTTTGCAGGACAGACCTTGCATGAATTAAAACGTTTCTTCACACGCAGTTTACCAAATAAGGCTCTAGAGAACCCCACATATCTCCCAATAGATTACAAAGTAGCGTAAAACATTTATGGGTTTTATAACTGCCGCTGCTCCGAGAAAATCCTCATTTTATTTTTTAGAATTTTGTCTTTATTTGGTTAGAAATCGAGTTTTAAAATGACGTCTCAAAATTTCTATGCGAAATGTTATGATGAAAAACGTTTATGCGACTTCAACAAGTGAAAAACACTCTTGTAGGGTTGACATCATTACAATGCTGACTATGAATGTAAAATTATCCTCACAAACATATGAATAGGACAAAAACTTTAAGGTTCTATTTTTAGTGCAAAGAAGGATCTCGAATCTATGTTCACATACCTCTGAATAAGGGTTGTACCTACACCTTTTACCACCACTGCTTGGATTCTGTATATTCAGTGCAGATTAAATTAGAAATTTGTGTCATTAAGGTCTAAAGGTTGTGACATTAAAAACCTATGGAAAGTATGGAAATTCTTGTTATCTTATGAGTTGGCAATTCCTCTTTAGAAGACCTTTTCCTCTTGCATAAAACATTCCAACTTGGACTAACTATGTTCACTAGGACTCTACTTGAACGAGTTATTTATGTTGTTTCTGCAGAGATCCTTCAATCAAATCAGTGAAAGGATTTATTACACCATCTATTGGTGACTTAGGCATGCTAAGATTCTTGACATTACAAATCTACAATGCAAAGCTTTTACATGCACATTCCATGAGTCATCGAATACAAACAGGAAGTTGATCTATTTATTAAGGTTATTGTTTTTATTAAAAATAGACTATATTAACATCATGAATTGGACTAAAATTATGCTTTTGATATTCCATAACCTGTTTCATTTTGACATACAATTTTTGCGTAAGAATCAGGAAGGGAATGACCATCTCTTCTTGAACAAACTTATGTTCTTTATGCCAAGTTTTTTAGCAGGTTTCAAATGATCAACTGATCATTAAGGAGATTAAATTCTAACGACAATTGGTCTTCAAAAGACTATTTTCATGAGAAATTCTGAAAAACAAGACAATGATCATAAGAACAACATTTCCAGAAAATTACAAGTTCTTGTAACTTCCTGTAAAAGTTTAATGGTTTGATATGTTGCATGATAGATTAGAAAATTCAAAGACATGAGGGTTGTTCCTACATGCACAAGGATGGTGAAATACCTATCCACTCTTGAATTCGAAGTCAACAGGTGGTCAGTCAACGCTGGTCGAACTCAGCCATTTTAGCAGAAATTCCAGAATTCATGAGCAGATTTGCTAGTTTTGAGATTTTGCATGCCGTAATTAACTTTTTCCCAGCAAGAGTCATTATCCATTTTCCATTATCCACATACACTTCATTACATTTTCTTCAATCCTAACCCACCAATAAAAGCATCGAAGTTCATTTACAAGCTTTTCGTTCCACTTTACATTTTCATTGTCAGTTTCCTTTTTCCTACCCTTGCAAATAAAACCTTCCTTCCATACACTATTGAGTCCATAGTCCTTGAGTCTAAATATTTTTATAGAAACACCTTGAAGCTTGCATTCCTTAAGGGCAAGCTATCATGCTGATAAACAAAGGGAATACATCAATGTCCCTTGTTCATTAGATCTTCTAAGTATTCGACAACAACAAATTCATTCATACTTAGAAAGATGTCTTAGGGGCACCTTGACTCTCATCCAAATAAAGATGGGAGCTCTCGTGTTGACTAGTGGCATCCATTAATGACCACTAAGTTAACAATTTCTTGTTATGTTCAACACTGAAACATTTACTCACATGACAATAATTGTACCAACGAGGGTTGAAGACTTGAAGACCCATCAATTCGTAGCAGAGGAAGCAGATTTACTTTCATTATTTTTCAGTTTTTGATGTAAATGACTTGAGGACAAGTCAATAAATAAGGCTGGGGGGGAAGTGTAAATTCTAAATTTTATATACCTTCCAAGCCTTATACATTTCCAGCCGCATTCAACAACAAATTCCGAACATTCAACAGAAGATCCAGTAGCAGATGTAGCAACAATAAAAGATTCACTTTTTCGAATTCATCCACATGTTTCACAGCCAAGTGAAGAAGACTATGATCAGAATTTTGCAGCCACACATGCAAAACTCTCATCCATTTTTGAAAGGGTAAGTTGAGGTATGATATTTTCTAACTTTTAACCATTTAATTCCTTGAAAGCTAGAATGATAATTTTTGGAAAAACTTCCTTTCCTTTGCCAAAACCATCAGGTTTTTTTTTTGGGGGGGGGGGGATACATTTGCATTCATAATTTGTCACATTCATTTTTTTCCATATTCATATATCACATTCTAAAACCCACATACCTTCAAAATATATTCACTATTACATGAGCATATAAATGGCTTTGTAAAAAGTATTTAAAAGTTAATTGGATGTCAACACAATCATGGTTGTTACACAAGAACCAACCATGATGCATTCCAACAAATATACTTTACAATAAAAATCACATTATCAATATGCAAAGATCATACATTAAAATTGAATGCAACAAACAAAATATGGTTGAAACACAAGAACCAACCAAGTTGCAATTCATCAAAAACACTTTGCAAAAAGTTAAGTAAATGATATCATGCAGAGTTTAAGCCAAAGCTCAAGTATCAAAAAGTAATGCAATAGATTGCATGAGGACATGCAATACCTTCAATTTGGGGGTATGTTGGGCCAAAAAATTATCCTTAAAATACATCCATTTTCACTCCATTCACACATTTTCTCACCTCTATTCCACCACCATGTCATCACATCTGCTTCACTTTCATCATTATATGGGTTACCTTTGTGTTTTCCAAAACATTATTAATTCTTAGTATTTTTAAGTGAATTTGTGGTTAAAATTTAGGAAATAATATCCATATACTTATACCTAGCAATTAGCATGAGTTTGATGACATGTGTAGGTACAAAGGAAGCTTCCAAGACATCTTTATGTGGCACTCTATGTTCAAATTTGAATTTGAAGAGATCATGGACCTCATGGAGGATAGGGTTATGTGTCACCATTGGTTGAGAAATATGTGGGTCAAAGGAGGGAATAGTGGATTTACATCTGTGAGTTTGTTATCATAGCTTTTGTATAAATAGGAGTGTTATCTCCTTCATTTGTAACCTTCATTTTGTAATCTTAACTTTTATAATTTAGAAACTTAGTCTTTCATTTGTAATTTTAGATTTTAGAATCATTGTAATGTAGAGTTTAGGACCTCTTGGAATGTAGAACTTGGAGCTTGTAATTGCAATTTGCAATTGAGGATAAATAAAGTGGATTGGATTTTCTTCTACATTTGACTTCTTTCTATGTGTGCTTGTGGAGCTATGGAGGGCCCCCATTGCCTCACTTGCATGCTCGTTTTGTTTCGGTAAACGTTCATTTTATGTTTGTTGTGAATTTCATTAGATTAAATTATTGGTTCATATGTTTGAAATATTAACGAATGACCTTTCGTAAGAAAGTATTAATGTTTCTTTTAATGAATTTGATATGTTATTTAATGTTTGATTTCATTAATTTAAGTTTTTTATTTATATGCTCGAGATATAAATGAAAAGTCTCTTGTAAGAGAGCTTTAATATTTCATGCAATCAATCAGAATTAGGTTTAAGTGCTTTAATTTCATTAGTTTAAATAGTTTGTTGATTAAGATGATTAGAAATATTAATGAACAGTCTCCTATAAGGGAGCTTTAATATTTCTTACACTTTTCACGATGTCTTTAGATTTCATTTTGTTAAATGACTAAATAGGTGTTAGAGATCTCAATGAAAGACCTCCTGTAAGGGAGCTTTGTAATTTCTTCACCTAGCTTAGTTTAGTTTGTCTCTAAGTCCATATATATTGGATGATCCTCGAAGTTTATTTACCCGGATTGATAGTAAATGAAACTCTAATTTGCAACCGCATTTTAGACCAAACACACTCAATGGCTTTATCATAACAATCCACATTGGTTATATGAAGATACAATTAGTCCATGTGCAACAACACATTGTATGAACCCAATGGTAATACATTCAAATGTGTTGCGATAAGCATACCAATTAAGTCAAATGCACAAGCTCTTACCCAATGATGAACTCGCTTCTTAATACCTATAGCCAACTGCACTAACCAAGACTCTGCATGCCATTCCTTAGTGACACCACACTTATCCACCAAGTTAGGACTAACATAGCTATAATTAGATCCAGGGTCAAACAAAATAAAAGTAACTTGATCACTACGCTTACCGTCCATTTCAGTGATAGATGCCTAGTGTTCTGCATGTTTGTTATCCAATGTTGCATATATATGTGGAATACTCTAACCAACATCTCCATCAGTTTGTGCCTCCTGCGCACCATATATCTTAGGCCTACCACTTTGGTACTGTGGACAGTCTCTCCTGCGATGATCTCCTCCAAAATTCCAACACTGCATGGGCTCCTTATTCTTTTCCTCAGATCGGTGTCCCTATCCTTTGTCTAATGCATTGAACCTCTTAGGTGGTGCGACATTCTTCTTGTTACTTGTAGCCAAAGGCATTGCTCTCTTTTTGTCCCATTTTCCTTTGTTCTTTGCATTACCTCTTCGGTTTGGCTTAGTCTCAGTTCTGCGCTTCAATTGTTCATAGCAATGCATTAGCTTCTAAATGGCTACCTCCAATGATCTAGGCTTATCAAACTCAATTTTATCTTTAAATGCAATTGGTAACCCACTAATGAACCTATGAATCTTGGCCTTTTTCTCTGTGAGATAAGGCACATACCTTAGTAACTCCAAGAACCTGCTAGTGTACTCATCATTCATCATAGATCGTATCTTTAGCTCATAAAATTCCTTCGCCCTGTCATCAAAGCATATTTATGACAAATACTTCTTCTTTAATAGCCACTCAAACTCACTCCAAGTCAAATCCTCCTCATGAATACATCTGACATTCTTCACATCTTCCCACCAAATGTCTGCTTTACCTTTGAGACTGCATGTAGCCACTCTAGCTTTCACGTTATCTGAATAGTCATGTAAACTGAAGAAGTTCCTCATGCCAAGCAACCATGCATCTGTATCCTGTGGTTTATTCATATCTCCATCAAATTTTGGTGGCTTTGCTTTCTTACACTCATCCAACAAATATCCCCTATCACTCCTCCTGTAAGGATGATGATCATGATCATGATGCATATCTGAATCATAACTAGAATCATACATGTGTTTATGCCCTCTCCTATCCGGAGTGTCCAACAATATGTCGTCTCTAATTGTGTCGTCTCTATCTGATCTGTGAACACCATAAGACCGACTACCATATGCCCCATTAGTTATATCCTCCTTCTCATAGCTGATCTAACGTAGACCTTGTCGCTGCAAATCTGACAATCTTTGAAGTATTACAACATTTACTTCTACTTATTTCTCCAGTGCCTGCATGATTATGTCATTATCTTCCTTGCAACTCCTTATTTATTCCTTTAAGCTTCTCAGTGTAACTTCCAAATCAAAAGAGTTCCCAACACCATACTGCTATTCAGATTCATAGGGAGAGTCTTTGTAGTCAACCATCTTGCTAGCCATTCGATATTTCTTCCTGCAAGGTGTATCATGTCAGCTAAACCAAATCAGAATAAAGAAACGTACCTTAGTATAGCTTGGGGAGGATACCTTGTCTGCAAGATAAACCGATCCGTGTGATACATGTATAACATAATCATGACAACATATCGAAATATAAAACATAAGCATATGACCAGGCGACCATCATTCTAGCTAGGGTCTAGTCATCAATGCATGACCTCAAAAACAACACACCACGACCTCATGCATGAAAACTACCACTACATCATTGTGCACTCAATCACATGCAAACATGAACATGCATAGTTGTCGCCAAGCTCCAAATCGTTTGTCCAACGATGGCTCCAGGATTGGTGATGCAGGAGCATGTGACTTGGAGGGAAAATCTTCAAACTTATTCCAAAAATCCAAAAAAAAAAATCTACAGGCAAAGGAGCAGGGTCCTTTAGCCAGCAGTTTCCACGCTTTTCTAGTTTAAGATAAGGATAGAATTAAGAATAAAATCATTCTGTAATAATCGCTTATGGATAAGCGATAATAAGTTTTTATGCATGATTGCTTTAAATCGATCTATGTAAAAGGCATGCTTTTGTATGGATAAGGACCGAGAGGGCTTATCTATTAATTATAAATGAAATAACAGGACGCTCTAGAGAGGTCGTTCCCGAAAGCATTATCATTGACAAAAACTCTTTCTGTGCATCTAATTGATGGTTCTTTGTTAAAATGTTATGTTTATGTGTATATCAGTTATGATTCTGTTATTCCCTATGTTCCATTAATGGTGATTCAATCTTTGTTTCCCAACTAACACTTAAGCTTAGGCCTGTTGGGTTGTTTTCCATATATCGGCGCATCTATTTCCTCTTATACACATTGTTGAGCTTGCAAGCGGAAACTCTGTTTTACACAGAGAATTTGTGAAATTACTTAGTCGCAACAGAGTTCTAGACTTAAAATTTTATAAGTTCTGGTTCATTCCCATATCGGGTCTGAACCAAGATCGCATCGCATAATCCCAAGTGGACTAGAAAGGGCCTTTGGAGCTGCCGAAGTCCGAAACTCTGATAGTCAGGACCCAAAACATTATAAATGAGAGTGGAAAGGTTATCAGGTGTGCGATTGTTATTGCATTGCCAGATTAGAATAGAAGGAGCCTAGCATTGGAGTGTTGGAATCGCTAATAGCAATTTCCGATAGTCCACTTACTATCGCAACGGGGTTATCGGAGCATTATGTTATTGCTCCGTTCCATGTGAATTTGTCGACAACGATTGCTGATAGTGCTTTTGCATATAGTACAATCCCATGGAAAATCAACGCCGATAGTGTAATTCTTTGGAATTAACACTATAGAGGTTTTGAAAGCGCCAATAGTGTTGCACTGTTCCTTTGGAACGAAGAAAAAGTTGCAACTGTGTATATTGTGTTTTAAACGCATTCACTTGTTTTAAAGCAACAATAGTCTATCTTTATAATTCCTATGGAATTATAGTCCCCACAGAAGGAAACAGGCCCGTGATATGTTTTCATTGATAATGAAGGTTGGAGCAAATCAAATGAAAAATCATGAAGTTGTCAATAGATGACTGATACACCTGTTGAAGCGAATAGAAGAATTTAGCCTGAAATTGAAGAAATTATATCAGGCTTCGGCCGTTTATCCTTATCGCATGCACCCAAGCCACCATTAGTGGTATCGGAGTAACCTGTTGACATTGAATTGAATCTCAGAAGTAGGAAAAGGAAAGTTAATATGGCTTTCAGATTTGGAAGGGGATGAGGACATGGTGGAAGAGGACAACCTATTGCAAATGCTGAAGTAATGGAATTTGTACAACAGATGTAAGCTAGATTGGATGCATTAACAACAGGCAGAAATATAGATGATGGAGATGTTAGTGAACTTGAGGTTGAAGCTGTAGAGGAGGAAGCTGTGGCAATTACCCCTGAGATGAGATTCTCCTAGTTAGTGTTGAGATCCACAACTAGGCCAAAGACCGAGGTTCCAATATATGAAGGAGGACTGAATCCATAAGAATTGATAGACTGGATTAATGGCATGGAGAAATTCTTTGACTACGAAGAAACAGAAGATGAGAAGAAAGTAAAGTTTGATGTCACCAAGTTAAAAGGCCATGCAGCGCTTTGGTGGGATGGTGTGCAAGCAAAAATAAAGAGACTTGGCAAGCAACCTATCAAGAATTGGAGCAGGATGGTAGCAAAGCTAAGATGTACGTTTCTACCAAGAAATTATCAACAAACCTTGTTCAGACAAATGCAAAATCTTAGACAGAGGTCTTTGACAGTGAAAGAATACACAGAGGAATTCTACAAGGTAAGAATAAGAGCTGGAGAAGCCCATGATACAGATGAGAAGGTGGCTAGATATATGAATGGCCTTAGGATGGACATTCAAGATGAGATAAGTATACTGTCTCCTAAAATAGTAGAGGAAGATTATCAGATAGCACTGAAAGTTGAAGAAAAACTCATGAGGAAGTAGTCTTCCAGAGGGAGAGGTACTCTCCGAGGAAGGGGAAGTCAAGGTGGTAGAGGAAGATCTACAACACCTAAATATGGAGCTAGTAGCAGCTCAACCCAACATGCACCCACAGGAAGTGATGCAAGAGGCAGAGGGAGTTTTTCTAGAGGGAGAGGAGGTAGAGGAAGAGGAAGAGAAGTGAGATGTTAGAGATGTAACAATTTGGGACACAAAGCCTTTGAGTGCCTAGAGAAAGCAGAAACAAATCAGAGGAATGCTATTGTTGCTCAAACTAAGGGGTAAGCAACAACAACAGTGACAGAAGAAGAAAATATACCAGATAGAGGAGAATCTTTCGTAATTAATAAAGTTTGGCTCAAGCCAACAAAGGAGATAGTTGAACCATCACAAAGAAAGACTTTATTCAGAACAATGTGTAAAGTTCAAGGGAAATGTTGTCAGATGATCATTGATAGTGGCAGCACTGATAATTTGGTCTCTATAGAAGTGGTGAAGAAATTGAAGCTGAAGACAATGAAACATCCAACACCTTACAAGGTGTCATGGTTACAAAAATGGCATCAACTGTTAGTGAATGAACAGTGTGAAGTGGAATTTCAGGTGGGCAAGTATAAAGATAATATTGTATGTGATGTGATGCCAATGGATGTGTCACAGCTTGGAAGACCTTGGCAGTATGACAGAGGAGCCATGCATGATGGGAAAAGAAACACCTACAAGTTTGGAAAGGATGGTGTCAATCATACGTTGCTGCCTCTGCAAGAAGAAGATGTACCAGGAAAGAAGACTGATCCAAAAACTCTGTTACTAGGAGGAAAGGAATAATTGAAGCAGAGTGAAGAGAATGAGGTAAATTTTGCTGTAATTTGCAAGCCCGAGGTAATAATGACTTCTACTAAAATTTCTGATTTACCCATTGAAATTCAAGAAATGCTGGAGAAATATTGTGATATTATTGTTGATAATTTTCCAAATGAGTTGCCACCCATTAGAAGAATTAGCCATCATATAGATTTGATTCCTAGAGCAAGTCTACCTAACAAAGCAATTTACAGAATGACTCCTACAGAAAATGAAGAGGTTAGGAAGTAGGTGTAGGAATTGCTTGACAAAGGGTTGATCAGAGAAAGCTTGAGTCCTTGTGCAGTACCAACATGTTGAGTCCAAAGAAATATGGAGGCTAGAGAATGTGTACAGATTCAAGAGCCATCAATAAAATTACAATCAGGTACAGATTTCCTTTGCCTAGAATTGAAGATTTAATGGATTGCTTGAGTGGAGAAAAGTATTTTTCAAAACTAGATCTTAAAAGTGGGTATCATCAGATAAGGATAAGAGAAGGGGATGAGTGGAAAACCACTTTTAAGACAAATGAGGGATTGTATGAGTGGAGAGTAATGCCTTTTGGGTTTTCAAACGCATCAAGTACATTTATGAGACTCATGAATGAAGTTTTTAAAGATTTCATTGGTAAATTTGTAATAGTATATCTCGACAATATATTAGTTTACAATAGGTCTAAGGAAGAGCACATGAGGCATCTGAATTATGTCTTACAAAGGCTATAGTAGGAGAAATTATTACTGAATTTGAAGAAGTGTTCATTCATGAAAGAAGAGCTAGTGTACTTGGGTTTTGTAATTTCTACTGGAGGGCTGAAGATGGATCCAGAGAAGATCAAGGCAATCATGGAGTGGCCTTCAACCAAAAGTGTTTTTGAGGTAGATTATCATGCCAAATGGGTAGAGTATCTTCAAGGTTTCCTTTTTGTTTTGAAGCATATAAATGGCCAATAAAAAAAAGTTGCAGATACCTTAAGTAGGTGTCAAATCCAAGTGTTGGGTTTTGATTTTCTTAAAGAATTATATGAAATAGATCTAGAATTTAAAGAGGCATTCAAGCTTGTAAAAATCTTGTTTTGATGTATATGAGTAGATGGTTGGATTACTTCTTACAAGATGGACCGTTGTATGAGAAAAATCACTTGTGCATACCAAATTGTTCAATGAGGGAGAATTTAATCAAAGAAAAACATAGTGGAGGACTTGCAGGACATTTTGGCATAGAGAGGACTTTTGAACAGTTGAACACATTTTATTTCTGGCCAAAAATGAGATATGAAGTGGAGAAGTATGTGAGAACTTGCAAAGTCTATCAACATGCAAAGGGAAGGAGCTAAAACACAGGTTTGTATATTCCATTACCAATTCCATATAGGCCTTGGGATATGTAAGTATGGATTTTGTTTTGGTCTTACCAAAGACTCAAAGAGGTAATGATTCAATTTTTGTTGTAGTGGACAGATTTTAAAAAATGGCACACTTTATTCCATGTTTTAAGACTAGTGATGCTTCTCACATTGCTAATTTGTTTTTTAAGGAGGTTGTAAGATTGCATGGGTTGCCTAAAAGTATTGTCTCAAACAGGGATTCCAAATTTGTTGGACATTTCTGGAGGACACTATGGAAGAAATTGGGAACTAAATTAAGTTTCAGTTCTGCCTATCATCCACAAACTGATGGATAGACTGAAGTTGTGAACAGGAGTTTAGGCAATCTTTTAAGGAGCCTTACTATAGAACATCCAAAGCAATGGGATCAAGTGTTGGCACAAGTTGAATATGCATATAATGACTCACCTAACAAGAGTACAGGATAGAGTCCATTCCATATTGTTTATGGAATGCATCCAAGAGCAGTATCTGAGTTAAGAAACTTGGGAAAAGAAGAGATGAGAAGTGCAGAGGGTGAAGATTTTGCTTCAGAAATGCAAGCAATTCATGAACAAGTGAAACAACAGCTGCAGGATAGCAACATCAAGTACAAGATCGGAGCAGACATAAGAAGAAGAGAGGTGAAATTTGAAGTGGGAGATCTGGTTTTAGCACACCTCAGAAAGGAGAGGTTTCTAAAGAGGGAGTATAACAAATTGAAGTTCAAAAAAATTGGATCGTGCAGAGTATTGAGAAAATTTTCTGCAAATGCCTATGACATTGAATTACACCCTGATGTTGGAATATCACCAATTTTTAATGTTGCAGACCCGTATAAGTATGAAGGTGAAACTACAGATGATACAACACAAGATCAAGAGAACCAAGAGATTGACTAGGTAAAACAATTACCCACAACAAAGAATTTGCATCAAAAAAGAATTCTGGACAAGAAGGTGTTTAAGAAAACAAGGGGACGAGAATACTTCCAGTATTTGGTAAAGTGGAAGGATCAACGAACCGCTAAAGCTACTTGGGTTACAGAAGACGTGCTACAGAATCTGGGCAGTTCTGTAGATGAACTCATGGATAGGAGCCCATGAAGAATTTTGTCCTCAAGAGTCTGATGCAGGAGCATGTGACTTGGAGGGAAAATCTTCAAACTTATTCCAAAAATCCAAAAAAAATTCTACAAGCAAAGGAGTGGGGTCATTTAGCCAACAGTTTCCATGCTTTTCTAGTTTAAGATAAAGATAGAATTAAGAATAAAATATTTCTGTAATAATCGCTTATGGATAAGCGATAATAAGTTTTTATGCATGATTGCTTTCAATCGATCTATGTAAAAGGCATGCTTTTGTATGGATAAGGAATGAGAGGGCTTATCTATTAATTATAAATGAAATAACAAGACGCTCTAGAGACCTTGTGCCTGGAAGCACTATCTTGCACAAAAACTATTTATGTGCATCTAATTGATGGTTCTCTGTTAAACTGTTATTTTTATGCATATATCAGTCCAGGTTCTGTTATTCCCTACGTTTCATTAATGGTGATTAAATCTTTGTTTCCAAAATAACACTTAAGCTTAGGCCTGTTGGGTTGTTTTCCATATATCGGTGCATCTATTTCCTCTTACACGCCCTGTTGGGCTTCCAAGTGAAAACTCTGTTTTACACAGAGAATTTGTGAAATTACTTAGTCGCAGCAGAGTTCTTGACTTAAAATTTTATATGTTCTAGTTCATTTCTGTATTGGGTCCAAACCAAGATCGCATTGCATAATCCTAAGTGGACTAGAAAGGGCCTTTGGATTTGCCGAAGTCCAAAACTCCGATAGCTCGGACCCGAAACATTATAAAGGAGAGTAGAAAGGTTATCGGTTCGTGATTGTTATCGCATCGCCAGATTAGAATAAAAGGAGCCTCGCATTGGAGTGTTGGAATTGCCGATAGCAATTTCTGATAGTCCACGTACTATCGCATTGGGGTTATCAGAGCATTATGTTATTGCTCTATTCCATGTGAATTTGCTGACAACGATTGCCGATAGTGCTTTTGCGTATAGTACAATCCCGTGGAAAATCAGCGCTGATAGTGTAATTCTTTGGAATTAACACTATAGAGGTTTTAAAAGCGCCAATAGTGTTGCTCTATTCCTTTAGAACGCAAAAAAATCCACGACTGTGTATATTGCGTTTTAAATGCATTATAACTTTTTTTGAAGCAACAATAGTTTTTCTTTATAATTCCTATGGAATTATAGTCCCGACAGAAGGAAACAAGCCCATGGTATGTTTTGCTCCAATAATGAAGGTTGGAACAAATCAGAGGAAAACTCATGAAGCTATCAATAGATGATTGATACCCCTGTTGAAGCGGACATAAGAATTTAGCCTGAAATTGAAGAAATTATATCAGGCTTTGTTTGTTTGTCCATATCGCCTGCACCCAAGCCACCAACTAGTAACTCAACCCACCAAGGGCTCTAGAGCATTTTTCCAACCAAGGATACGGGACTAGTAACTCAACTCAAGATGTTACACGGCTCTAGAGAATTTTTCAAACCAAGGATCCAAGAACTAGTAACTCAACCCAAGATAAGGAACACGAGAACCAGCTAAAAAAAAACAATCAAAGTAAGCCCACAATCACCATGGCTATCTAGAAAATGGCAAGGCTAGGCAATCCACTATCAATTCAGACAATCCTCCATGCCAATGACCGATCGCAACCAAGAAACCACATGCATGTACCATGCATGCCAAAACTAGTGAAGGAAACATACATGCAACTCAATACCTGCAAGCAAATATGATATGGATGTTGATACCAATGCCTTCTTGTGCTTTCCCGCTCTTCCTTTTCCTTCTTGCTCCAAGAATCCAAGTATGCCACACCCACCAAGAGTGCTCCAAGAAAACTCCAAGTCTCCAAGAGTATGAGAGAGAGAGAATAGAAGAGAGCTCCAAAAATGAACTGACAAAAGGTTTTCCACTAATCCTCAGAAGCATTTTTATGAATGAGGCCTCTATTTTCTTCATTTTCATCCTCACATGCAACCTATGACCTTTCACCTCCCTTTTCTCCTAATTTCCGTTATTTTCATAAATAATTGTGCCAAAAATGCCATTTTGCCTTCCAAAGCCTTAGCCACTGCCTTTGCCAATTTCCTTAGCCATAAACAATCAAAAGTGATCCCCATCACTAGGATTCTACCCAACATTCATCTTGGAATAAGTGTCCCATCATCTATGGTTATTATTTTGCCTTTATTTACTATTATTACATGGAATTTTCACCAAAGTTGTTACAAAATTGGCAATGACAATGTCAAAGGCTTTGGAAAGGCATGAGATATTTATTGGCATTTTATTTATGAAAATAAAGGAAAATTGGAGAAAAGGAAGGTGAAAAGTCACAGGTTGCATGTGAGGAGAAAATTGAAAGAAAATAATGGAAAATGAAGAAAATAGAGGTCTCATTGAGTCTCATTGATAAAAATGCTTTTGAGGATCAGTGGCCAAGCTTGGTTAGTTTTGTTTTGGTAGAGCTCTCTTCTATTCTCTCTCTCTTGGATACTTAGATTTTCTTGGAGCACTCTTAGAGAGCGTGTCATACTTGGAGTTTTGGAGCAAGAAGGAAAAAGAAGAGCAGGAAGGCGCAAGAGGACATTGGGATCAATAGCTTCAACGAGTTTTTATTGCAGGTATCGAGTTGCATGTATGTTTTCCTCGCTAGTTTCAGCATGCATGTGACATGCACGTGGTTTCTTGGTTATGATATTTCATTGGCATGGAAGGTTGCCTAGATTGACAATGGATTTCTCTAGCCTTGCCATTTCCTAGATAGCCATGGTGTTATGGGTTCATTTCTTTGTTTTTCTGATTGGCTCTCATGTCTCCTTTAGCCTGGATTGAGTTATTAGCTCCTGGATTCTTGGTTGGACAAATGCTCTGGAAGCCCTGTAACGACTTGGGTTGAGTTATTAGTCTTGCAGCCTTAGTTGGACAAATGATTTGGAAGCACTGTAACAACTTGGGTTGAGTTATTAGTCCTGGAAGCCTTGGTTGGAAAAATTCTCTGGAAGCCCTTGGTGGGTTGAGTTACTAGCCCTAGAAGCCCAAAAAAGATGTCGGTTGAGTTACTAGCCTTGGATTCTTTGTTGGACAAACGCTCGGGAGCCCGACATCAGCCGTGGGTTAAGTTACTAGTCGTGGAAGTCAGGTTGGAACAAACACTCTGGAGCCCTAGAAGGCTTGGGTAGAGACCAATGTGATGATGGTTTTGTGATGTCCGACGATGAGGTGGAATCATTGTTTGATGGGTTGAGGTGGATGGTCTCTGGAAGCCCTAGATGGTTTTAGATTGATATGTTTATGAGATCCCACATTCATGCTTGGAATATGGCATAAGGGTGACTGGCTGAAAGAAATATTTGGTTCAACCATGTCTACAGTTGGGTGGTACCTACAAGTCCCTAACCTGGTTGGATTTTCCTATGTTTAATAAAAACTAAGTTCTCTTGCTTTTGTACTTATTTATATGTGGATTTAATGGATGTTATCTCATTGTTATTTTCATGGTTTTATATTGGTTATAAGCATGGTTAATTGACTAGTTCATGTCATGGTTATTTCATGTCTTTACTTGTAATTGTTAAAATGATGGATGCAAGACCTAATTGATGTCATAATAGTTCAAGGGAGAAGGTGATGATCCTTTTTGTCATGTCTTATAAGATTTTTCAGTCATTCATGTTGTCTTGTATCATAGACCTGTAGATTGCACTGATGCCAAGTGTTTGACAGAATGTGAGTCCCGGTTGGGGATGGTCAGGCCTAGTCCTAGAGTTAGTTTTTGGTTTATTAGTCTTATCATCATGTGTTTAATGGATTCTGAAAGTTACAACAAGTTTTGGGCAGTGGCCAGAATTCAGGGCTTGAAAAGTGCCTTAAATCTCGTGGACTCTAGCATAAGTTTGCTTGGAATAGTCCCTGGATGTAGGCATGCAGGCTTGTGGGAGCATCCAAAGCTCTCTGTATGCTAGCATTCCATAGCGCGGGAGCGTTCATAGGTTTAATAACTAAAAAACTCAGTGGGACTCAGGCACTTTTTAGCAGAAAGGTTGGGATGGTTCCTAAGGGTCCTATTGTCGATGTTGAAGGTCTGTATGGTGTGTTTTTTCAGTTCCACTTCCTTAACATGACTTAGGAGGTCGAATCATATCATAGAAACTTATTGTCACATGTTTAGCCCGATTGGCCAGTTACTTGGGTAGATGTGGGAGGAGGGTGTTACACACTTAGTGGTAGTTATACTACTCCATGCATCCTTTTGTACAGCCCATTCCAAAGTCCATCTCACTAAGTGGTTTATCAACCCCAAGGAAAGTACTCAGTGGCGGTCATACTACTCTACGTAGTCTTTTCGTACAAGTCCCAATAATTCCTCCCCTGTCACTCGCCTCCCACTGAGTTTGGGCACTACTATCTAGGTAGTCTTCTCTCAATAGGAATATTATTTACCACCACACCTCCTTTACCATCACACCTACAATATAATAACACCTCCATTAAGGCAGGTGTTATCATTTAGAAAGTATATAAGTGGATATCTAGCACTTTGGTGGTGGTCATGGTCAAATTGTATGCAATGAGTGGTTTCTCATCCCCAATGAAAAAACTTAGTGAACTATAAGAACTGAGTGGTTTTCTCATCCCAAGCTAGCACTCAACTAAGTGTAAGCATTGAGTGGTTTTCTCAACCCATGCTAACACTCAATGACATATGTGCCTCATGATTTGACCAAGGGATGCAATTAGCTGTTATTATACTTCACCAATATGACATTCAACATTTTAGTATTTTCTTGTCATAAACATAATATAAATATGGCACATAAATGCCATAAGCACATGAGCATAATAATAGTCAACAACAATAGTTCACACTTGCTTGATGGATCCCTTACATGACAAGGGATCATATTGAATAACTTCATCATGTTATCCCAAACATGTCATTCATATAATCATCATATTTTTAAGAACATTAATCAATCATCCTTCCACTGGGATGATTCTCAAAAATGACTTGTCAAATGGAATGGAATCATATAAATTCACTCCAATAAACTAATAAGTTAGAACCAAAAAATGCATATCTCTAAACACATTAGAATTTTAATTATCCATTTCACTCAGCAAGCATTGCAAAAATAATTGCAATATTTCATACCAAAGACTCCCTCGCCTTGACCATACCACTTCCTAGTATCCATGCAAGAATGCATTAATTTGAAACAATAGTTCTCAAATTCAATTGGAGCAATTATTGCCCAATTCCTTTCCTTTACCCTTTTACCTAGGCTTATTGTCTGCCTTCTTTACTTGGCTATGAATACCAATGCTTTTAGTTGAAGTCCTTTTAAATGTATAACCAATTAAAAACATTTATGTTGTTGCAATCTTCAATAGTTCCTAAGATTATCTTGGCCTCACACATTAGTCATAAATTCATCAACTCAACCATTCATTGATTTCAATGAAAACCTCACACAGGCATCTTCATTTGCATTCAATTCTATCATGTCATCATCCATGCTAAGCATACGCCATCAATTTTTAGCCTTTATCATTTGCATTCATGCTGATAACAAATATCAAGAACATAAACATAATGTATTAATAATGATAATTACCAGCAATATGTCATTCTTGCCCACTTTCCCAATGGTGTTTTGTATAACATGGAATCAATTAAGTAGTCTCATTGTGTTATGCAAAACATGGTAAGTACCAATTCTATTTTCATACCATTCACACAATGATCAAGTTTTATACATCAATCACTTACGTTATTACTATGATGATTCTCTACTAATGGCCTTTCAGAATGATTATCATCCTCATACCTTTATTTCATTTTCTCATCTTTCTCATGGTCATGAGAGATAGAATACACTTACATGTGTATCAATCGTGCATAATTTCCAGCTATAGGAACTCCCTTATTATGGTATTTTCATAGTTGTCATGTCAATGTCCATTTTATTCATGTGGACCCAACAAGTCCACTTAGTTGTTTTGTCATCTTCTTATACCTTCCACTTCCATTTATCTTATATACAAGGTGTAATTAGGGTCTTGCACTTCCATTTGGGTTGTATTTATCTCTTCCATAAAGCTCTTTTTTTTCCTTTCCCACACCCAACCAAACCCCAAGAATAACCCACAAAAGGCAAGAAGAAAGAATGAAATCATAGTAAAACCACGAAAAAAAACGCATGACAAAATATAAAGTAGCATGGCAATGCTCAAAGTCAACCGACAAAACAACAAGAAAACCACAACTATTAATAATAACAAATAAATGTAAAACATTCCCATCATTTCTTAGCCCACAACATCTTAGTCCCTTGTGTTCTGGTGTTTAGTGTGTCCATCACCAACATATACACATTTTTTTTTATCGAAATCCTTTCCAAGGTGTTTGTGACATGGAGTCACACTTTGTTGTGTTACGATAAAGAGCCCTGGAACATCTAAATATGACTTTTAATTTTTTGTTTTAAGTGTTTTATTTTTTTATGGAAAATTATGTATGAAAGACCAAGAATTTATAAAGAGATTTCTGGGTATGTTTCCCACATATTTTCAGGTTTGAGCATCCATACACTTTGGTTTTGACATAAAGGTTATGAGGGTTTTAAGAGGAAAATTGAAAGCATGGAGAACATATATCAATAAACTAGGGTGGGCAATTAAGGAATCCATTCCTAGATTACTGACAACAAATAAAACAACTAAGCAATTAAGAATTCAATTGTAGAAAACACAATAATTTAAATTTATGCATTTCACTTTCAGCCCATGTGAAAATTCATCAAAATAAACAAGGATACTCCATGTGACCTTGATAAAATTCATAGAAATTAAAGAAAATAATCATACATATTATGGGTCTCCTTTAATTCAAACAATTATAATTAGATTCCATACAGAAATAAAGTATACAAACATGATTTTCCATGAATAACTCTATAATTGCATTAATATCACACACGATTAAAATTACAAGAGGGTTTATAGAATTACATGTGAACATACAATCACTGGCAACCCAAAATGTATTTTAGAATTCCTTCCTTACAATAGCTTCAACATATCCCAACACTTTTCCAAAAAAAATTTGGTAGAGTTTCAATACATAAATTTTTTCTCCCCCTAAATACATTAAAATGAGGCCTATTTATAGGCTCTCTAGACCCAACACATTGCCCTAAAACCATTAGTGGTATTCAGTAACCACTAGGAATATTTTACAAACAACTAGCAATTTCATAACTAACTTATTCTAAAATTTTCCAACTATAGGGTGCTAGAAGTTTCTACCTATAAAGTGGGTCTCACCCTACCTTGGATGTCCAAACTTGGCTGCAATAGAATTTTTCCTTTTGTGCATATTCGCTGGCTAAAGGAGGGCACATTTCTTTGATTGTGGTGTTCTCCCAATCCGCCTTGGCTGAGTTGGTGCCTATGGTTGTGGTTGTGCTTGTTGTTGTAGGGGTGGCTTGGAATTGGAACCTGCCTCTATTGGGGATGCCTGTGGTACTATCCCTCCAACTTATGACTATGGAAGTGCCCTTTTAGTGGCCAATTTGTAGAATTTTATCAGTCCTTTCTATTCTTGTCCAAAAAAGATGTCACGCATTTGTGCATCCAAACCAATTCCATCTAGATTATTGACTGTATCATAGTCCACTTGACCATGTTAATTGAAAATGCTCCTTAAAATAAATATGATTTCAAAATAATTTGCATACAAGCTGACAATGTCTTTTCCCTATAAATCACAACCTTCTTCTCTGAATCCTTTCTAATCATTTCTTATTTCAGCTAAGCTCTTCCCAAGGGAATCCTTGGGATACGAGTCTCCATTTCCACCAAGGAATGGCAATAATTTCTCTTTATATAGAATTTGACATTTATCTTTGAATATATGTATCTCCTTTGTGGTTTCTCCCACCTTTTGATCCACCAATGTCACCATCTTTTGCTTCCTCTCCACTTGGTTTACTCTTGCCACTGTCTTGGATCTATCAATGTTTTAATTTCATGATATCTTCCTTAGGCATGTGATTGAGGAAATATATTATTATTTCAGCTTTGGTGGGGAAGTCTCCAATGGTGTTCTTTATTACACTCATTTCTCTATTAACCCTTCTTACAATATCTATCTTCTCTTGGAGTAGTTCCATATAATTCCAGTTTTTCTCCACCGAATTTATGATTGTATCCTAGATTATAGCTTTAAATGAGCATCTACTCTAGTGCTTCATTTTCAACATATCTAGCTCTGCTTTGATTTCTTGATAATCCTCTTTATTCTGGTATAGTTCCATCTTTATGCTTTCTAACTCTTTTTTTTTTTTTTAGTGGAATTGGCAATAGGGGTAGCCTTGCAACACACATTACACGGGGTCGATTCTGACCGCTACCTCTATTACCACTGGGAGCTGCGCCCACCCCTCTCCATAGCATCGGGTTAGTTCAGGGGAATTTAACTCATGACCTTCAGTATGGAGCCCGCCTTTCTAACGAACTTCACCGCAGTGTGATTACCAACTCGGCTACCCCCATGGGGCTCTTTTTAATTCTTGCTCTTGATTAGAGAGTAGAATCTGCAATTTATTGGCATCATCTGACACCACCATTGATTCAAATTGTCTTGCCAGAGTATAAGGATTTTGGTGGGAATGATATTTCTCACCCTACCTTTCTTTCATCCCTTGAACTTATGCTTCCAATAACATAATTTGATCCTTGTACTCTTTATTCTTGGTCCTCATCAAATATATAGCTTTTCCTTTCGCTCCTTTTCCCTTGGCCCTCTTACAGCCAGGCTCTTCTCCTTGGTTTATATCCACCGGCTCTAATGTGGTTATTTTATTCCCTAAGAGGTAAGATGTGCTCTACAAGACGTAAAATGGCCTTAGCCTCCTCCCATGTATATTTTTTTATGCATTCCTCTACTATGGGATTGGGATCATGCTTATTGCCTTCTCTTTCCTTATCCTTTCTTCTTTCATATATGATATTATGGGGATCATGTTTATACACACCTACTTGTGGGAAATAAAAAAATTTCAAAATATTATCCACTAGATTTATGATGCTCCTTGCATTGACCACAAATGGCCCCACCTCATGCGGGAGGTTGATTGTCATAACTATCTTTCTAGAAGCAAAGTGTAAATCATCGTTGTTGAACCTTTGCATTATATAATCCAATGTGAAGATATGGGGAGTCAAGAATGCTAACAACAGGTATGGTATATCTTCAAATCCATGTACTATTATGCTTTTGTATTCCTCAAAGAGGTACCAGTCAACCACTCTGTTTTCAGGACTAAACTAAATTTTTTCCCTAAGGAACTTAAGGGCTCTGGGTAGAGGTGCACCTTGCAATAGAGTATAAAAAATATGCATAAATGATGACACATACTTGGAAAAGCCTTTGTTGTTTTTTGGTTTCTTTAATGTGGGCAACCACTCAAAGACAAACAACAAGGTATTTGGTCATTTACCATTTTGTGCTTTAGATCCCTAATGTAAGAATATTTCTAGTGAATAAACAAATGGATCAAATAGGCTTGATATAAGAAATAACTACCTTCCTTAAACTCTTAATTAGGCATAGATTTCTTCATATAAGAACTAGGGAAAATCATATTTTGTGTAGGCCTTGGTGACTGAGTGGCATAAGGTAATTAAGAAACCTATGACCAACTCATTTATTTGGACTAGCACCTGGTTGCATACAACTAACCATCAACAAAAAACACCACACCCTATAACAAAGTTCCAAATTTTTATCTCCAAAGGTCCAATGTAGAACCTTCATTCTTCATTTCATTTGTCTTGAGCTCATACAGTCAAATTGTTGAACCTGGATGCTCTGACACCACCTTGTAATGCTCCCTTCCACCTTCTTAGACTCTCTAGGCTAAATGAGAGGTGTTACTTTTAATTAACAAAACCTCCATGGTCTCATTATGAATATGGGGCTACAAAATTCCCTCTCACCCGAAGTGTATGGAACTCACTTTGTATAGTTCCATCAAATCTAGCACGCCAAGAGCTTTTCGGGGATATAAAATTTTCATCAACTCGGCCTCTAGATTGAAAGTTATCCCCATTTTAAGTTTGGGCCCTTTAACCCCTTTCCACATTAGCAAGGATCTACCACATGGTACCCTTGTGGCGTTTCTACCTAATACAATATCCAATGTTGAGTCAACCACATCATAGAGCCACTATGCCATTGTTGCACCTCCCTGAGGATATTCTAACTCTAATTTTTTCGATGTGATTTAATTTACTTCCATTCAGGTAACAAAGATAATCTACATCCCATAACTTTGGTCTACTACGTTCCCTATAGTGGAAAGGAAGTCACAAGACTTCTTCAAGGGCCCATTCTTTGTGGTTACATGGATTTAGGCCATGTCAACTTCCCTTCAACACCACGTAGTAGCCCCGCCAAGTGGCAGAACAAAACACTGCCACATGTCACTTAGTGCCACATTAGCATAGGCCTTCACGTTACCCACTTTTGTGACATCTTGATGATGTCACACTAACATCAAGGTGATGTAAATATTCCACGGCATCCCCTCACAATGCCACGTGTCACCAAAATTCTTGCCACTTGGCCATCAAAAAGGCCATTCCACATGTCATGCTTTCAACATGTCACACCACTTGTACACATCATGCATATCCTACATGGAATCCACGTAGCCTTACCCCACCTTCATGGCACTCTACCACCTTAGCATAACACTTGGGACCCACCGGTATTAAGCCTCCATGCAACACAACCTTATCGGTTTAACGACAAGAAGGAAATTTTGTCTCGCACTCCATTAATAACACAAATGCACCTACATTGAAAGAAACCATCACCTCTCTTTTGTGGTGCAACAAAAAATCTTGGCAATGGGAAACATACATTTTCTTGTCCCACGCCTTATGCCGACCACATGCACTTCCCCTAAAGCCTCTTAGCAAACCTAATGTAATGCGTTGTGAAAATACTCTTCAATTAACATCAAGGTATCTGGTTTGCAGAGGAAAATCTATTGCAAGTCTAAGATGGTTCATTCAACCTAAGTGCAAGCATGTTGTGTCTGTGATGACTAGACTTAGAAGTCTTAAGGAATTCAATGGCTTGTGAAGACATTCATAGTGATGGAAAATGATCAACATCAAGATCACAATAGGGATAAATCTCTCATCCCCATGACAACATTTTAGGCATTAAACATGGCCATAGTCAGGGAAATAAAATTGTCAATATGCTTTCCAATAGGCATAGAACTCAGTTAAACTATAACTGAGACTTAAATGTGAATTTAGATGCACAACATTCCATTAATAACATAATCGATCTGACATGCACTATCATATCCATTGATATAACATGCCACACACAACATCAACCATAGACTTTCACCAGTCCGTATTTAACAGATATCCATGATATTCATGACATAACAAACAATAGAAATCACACACAGTGACATCCAACCGAACTCAAAAAATAACCATACATTTAATGTAATCAACCCTACACTCAGGAATGTATCAATAGTCTCATGGATTTTCAAATCCCTCTCAAATCATGAGAACAATCACATATTCATCTCATCAAAGGAAACTAGGAATAACACCATTCCTCCATAAGCAATATTGATGCATTCATTGTTATAACCCATAGAAAAAACATTATTCAACATTCATAATGCAACATAATCACAAGTAGATACACTTATCTATATATCTTAATGACTGGCAACTGAGGGATGGACTTCAACTCTCCACCCAACCATAGACCAACTACACTGAAATATTTCTTATAACTTACCAGCCCTGAGCTATATTCAAGGTCTAAGGAGGTACTAATTGCTTAAGAGTATTCTCATCAATAACTAGTGAACAAATGGTAAGAAGAAAAGTCCACTTTCTAAGTGGTTTATAAACTGCCTCCAACAATAACACCATAATGGTTCTCTCTTCATTAGAAAATCAACTCAGTTTTAGAAGAATGAACACACTATATGGGTGGTTTATCAATCAACTTATCTAATCTAACACTACAAGAGTCACAAGCTCACTGTCTAGGTGGTTTAACTATTGATTGAGATAACATTTAAGTGTTTTATCAGCCCTAAGGCTAGCACTTAGTGGTTTATCAACCTTCTTAGCTAGTACCTCGGTGTCTCAGCCCATCAAGTGGTTTATTAGCCCCAAGGCTAACACTAGGTGTTTTAACTCCACTGAACTCTCCCTGGCTAATTGAATCATAAGCCCACATATTGGCCTTAGAAAACAAAAGGAATTTTATTCCAAACACAAAGCATATGCTAGAGAAAGGTGATCTCCCCTAGAAAATCCATGTCCACTGCAATTTCAAGCTTTGTTTTATCTTACCTTTCCCATTCAATATTCTTTCTTTTATCAGCAAGATCTCTCTTGCTTAACACCACTATACAACCTGTCTCTACACGTCTATGTGTATTGTAACTCTACCTCCCACACCTTGTCTCCCATTGGCCTTTGCTTCTCATACTTTTCCATGAATGTTGACCATTATCACGCTTTCCACGAGAAACGAGATTGTAGGGCTCATCCTCCACTCAAGAAGTCCATTCCTGAATTCAATGCTTGAATTAAAAATTCCATAAATCCATGAGGGAGATAGGTGGTGAAATAAATATAGTGGCTTGGATTACAAGCAACTCCTCCTCCTTAGCCCTCTGAATCTGTGTCCACTTCCCTCAGTTAGTCAATGCTTTACATTTCCACATTATTTACATTAATTTCAATTCATAGAAATATTTACAAAAGCCTGGATAGAAAAAGGCTCATCACATATTGAAAAATAAGTAAATGAGTAAAATGAATTGGCCGCTGAAATAGAAAATAATGTGGCACACATTTTAATTGATTTGACTAACAACTGATGTGTGAATGAATTGCAACTCAAGAAAAGGTGTAATTTTGTTCTAAGAAATTGGATATTAAGGACCATTTATTTGAAGTGGGATCTAAGGCGAGGAAGCACCTTCAATCATACAAAGAACCTTTAGGAAAATGACAAGAGAATGCATGGCTAAAATAAGAGTCAGATGAACTCCTTGAGAAATCATCAAATGAATATTGATAGTGATGACAACCATGTAAATACGGAAATCATCTATACTACAACAATTGGAAAGTTGAAGGAATTGGGTAAGAATTCCTCCAAGTTGAATTTGTATTTTTTTTTTGTTATATTTTTAGTTGCATGTATTTGCACAAACACCTAGGATGGGGATGGTTAAGGCATAAAGCTGCTAGTATGTAAGATTTGGTAAAAATATTAGAATTTTGTGAAGTCACAATGAACAACAGTAGAGAAATGATTGACATAATGACTAGTTAAATAAAATGGGCAATGCAGGTAGGGAATGAATGGAACATGATAGTGATATTGTTACATTTGACATGAATCTAATTTCTCAAAATGTAGTGGTTTATATGTTGATGCATTAAATGCTTGCATGCTTGTATAGGAGAAGCACATGAAAAGAATGATTATAAATAGTTTTAAAGAATTATTGATTGCTAAAGCTAGTGGTGTAAATACCTCACTCCCACATAAAGTAAAGTGGGAAAAGTATTTTATTAATGTATTTTAGATAGATATATTAGTAGAGAGAGTGGAAATGAAATTCTTGGTCTTAAGCTAATTTGATTTTCTGGCATGAAAAGTTTGTTTTCCATATGAATTCTTTGGAATGAGTGTGATGATATTGAATGATTATGTAAATCAACGACGTTTCCTTTCAATTTTCACAGTATGCATCTAAACATGCTTGAATGATTGACTATGTGAATGGTATTGAAGACTAATTTAGTGGTCGCTGTGATGTTATGTTGAAAGAATTTTTATGCATAAGAAAGTAACATTATGTGGCTGAGTTAAAATGCATATTGTAGGTAGAATTCCTTGGATATGGCATGGAGTGTAAGCCCTTGATGATGGCTAAGAATATTACCACCTACATGGAGCCAAACATTATGAGAAGAGTCTCATGTTTGTGAGACTTAGCTTCTGTATGAAGCAAGGTTGGAAAATAAATTTTACGATTAATCTCATAGGAACAATATGTTTGTGATACAAGTGAGATGATGAATCTATCCAAGAAGAACTATATGAACATTTTTAAATAGAGAGCATAGGAATGATGCCATTGTAGTGACATTGGAACCTTAGGACAAGTAATCAATTTCAAAGCAATCCAGATGGATGCCTCAACAACAATACTCCATGAGTAATGACATGCAAGCTATGTTAGTGTAAGTTGGTGAGATGCCTTAGCTATAAGACTCTAACAAGCTCTTTAATATTCCTATGCAAGAAAAACTTAGTTACATAGATTGCTTAAGGAATGGGATTTTCTGAACCAAAAATGATGAGTAACTGTGAAGCAAAAGAGACTTAAATTAACTAGATATGAAAATCTTATGTCACACACTTACTAGGATCATGAGTGTGAAAGGCTGTGTTCATGATACAAGTAGCGAGATGAACTTGTTTGTCGTGGAACCTTGGTGAAGTGAAGGATAACCATTTATGTAAGTTAATGATTTGAAATATCATTTTTGAGTGCATGTTACTTTGTGAAAATTAAGATTCCCTATGGAAAAGGTTAATGGTCATATATGAAAATGGTTTAATACATATGTGTGATTGGGTTTTCAATGTAGGGATTAAATGGAATTCCATAAGTCTAAGGGTGACAAAAATTTGAGGACAAATTTCATTGCTAAAGTTAAGGGAAAGGAAAAGGACATGTAGGATGATGTTGAATTGCAAGAGTAGTGATGTTCGTGCAACTAAAAGGAAGTGGTATACACATTGTTGTAGTGAACAAAAGACACTTGAAATGGTGTAATACTACTAAGAATGGCACTTAAAATGGTATAATTTTGATGAGGATGACACCTAAAATAGTGTGAATACCGAGGACGGTGTTCCTTTAAGGGGGAGGGGATTATAACACCCCAAAATTTAATCCCCCACTGATATTGTAATTATAATTAATTATGTTAATGATGCCTATGTGATACAGACTAATGCAGGAACACTATAGAACACATATATAAACATAAACATAGAGATGCAACAAAAATAAAACTTCATTTCATTAATATCGAAGAACTAAAATATGCTTACATACGGAACGGAAATAAACTAGCTCGAGTGATGGTAGCTTATCTATGAGAAGAGATGTGGTAGATACATGCATTTGAATTGTGTTACAATGAGGCTCACAGGCCTATTTATTATTGAGAAACAATGAAAAACCCTAAACATCCAAAAACCTTACCCTAGGAGATGAAATGCCAAAACTATGGGCCCTGTTGGGGTAAATTGGTACATCAACTTCCCGGGGTTGTAAATTTGGCATACAATCTATGTTTGACACACACAATACCTTGTTAGAAAGATATATATGAGGACTATAAATTTTGACTTCAAGTGTTATTTAAATAATTTTGTTTTCTCGTTTTCCAAAAAAACGTCATTTAGGGCCTGAAAACAACTCCGTAAGTTCAGGATTCGAAAAGGTGCCAAAAATAATAAATTATGCTAGAATTAAGGAAATTGAAAAAATGAAAGAAACAATGGTAGGGTCCAAGTGGAATAGGAAGGTGGTCACCAATATCCTCCTCGATCACTATGTGGGAAAGTAAATGTAAATGGGTTAAAAAACCTGAAACAATAACAATTATATTTTAACAACAATCAATGAATCCTTGCTATAGGCCATGAGAAGCCATGAGGAGGGAAGCTAATGAAATGAATTATGGAATTATTCCTCGCTAATAAATTATTTGGCTAAGGCAAATATTCATAAGATCTAATATTGTCAACTTTCCCCAAAAAACTATCTAATGGGAAGGTGTGGTAGTAACTCTCATTGATCTTGACTTATGCAGGAATGAAACATAATAAAAATATAAACATAAACACAAAAATGCAACAAAAATAAATATTCATTTCATTAAGATCAAAGAACTGAAATATGCTTACATATAGAATGGAAATAAACTAGCTCGAGTGATGGTAGCTTCTCTTTGAGAAGAGATATGGAGGCTACATGCCTCTGAACTGTGTTACAATGAGGCTCAAGAGGATTTTTATTATTGAACAACAAATGGAAACCCTAAACAACCAAAACCCTAACCTTAGGAGATGGAACACCAATAGTTTGTGGGCCCTGTTGGGGTTAGTTGGACAACCAATTTGTCGGGGTTGTAACTTGGTCATATGATCTCTGTTTGGTGCATACGACACCTTGTTAGAAAGGTCTCTCTGAGTACTACAACATTTGAAGTAGGCCCATGATTATGGCTATGGGCTTCCTACGGACCTAAAAAAAATGCCATTTAGGGGATTAAAACAATGTTGAAAATTCAGGGCCTGAAAAACTGCTAGAAATAGTAAATTGTGCAATAATCAACGAAATTGATGAACCTAGTTGGAGGTCTATGTGGAATAGGTGGGTGGCCACCAATATACTCATATTTATGGAAGTAGTGGGGTTGTATCTAAATTGTCTCATCCAAGGTATAGGGAAAGTACAACTCAAACATCTTTGGATTCTAACGAAAAGCTTTTGATTTGACCATGATGGACATCTTTTACAGGAAACCCATCAAGTAAGAAACCCATGAAGAAGGTAAGGGAGATAAATAGAAGTGTGGACAAGGAAATGAAAGAAACTCTCACGGGGGTGTGAGAGCAAAGTTGAGCAGAGAAGAAAAATAGAAGGGAGGCACTTGCATGGACATAAAACCCAATGCTTAACACTGCAACCAAAGTGTGAATATAGTTCACCTAACAGTGTTAGATACATTAATACAAGCTAGATGGCTAGTTAGAATTGTTGATGATTTTATCTAAATTATGCACAAAAGAACTAAAAATGGAATCACTTAGGGCACTATTGGCATAGTGAAGGGATCCCATTGTGTCGTGCAAAACCATTGTGGCCACACTTTGAAATTGAACATGCCCTAGTTCAATAGGTTAAAATACCTCATATTGATTTCTATATGGGTGAAGGAGAATGGCCTTGATCCTTACACTATTGATAGCCTAAGAGAGAAACCACTCAAAGCATTTGGGAAAACTCTGGGCTTAGTTGGAGTTTAAGAAAAGATGATAAGTTTGACTTGATGAAGGAGAATGGCCTTCATGGCTCCACCCTATAATGTTAATTGATAAATTCCTTCATGGCTTCTTGGTCTAGCTTAGAGGTGGCCAATTGCAAGAAATATTATAATGTAGCTCAAAAGACTAGGAGATTGTGATATGCATGATATTACACAACCTTGTTACTAGTAGAAACCAAATTTTCAATAGATGAAAAGGTGAATCTCACAAATGGATAGTTCATCAATCGACTATTGGGTATCAACTATTAGACTATCAACTATCGAGTGTCGAGGTGTTGGGTGTCGAAAGGTTAGGACACTAGCTATCATGGTTCCTCTTAGTGCCAATGGAACCCAATAAGGTTTTGACATGGCATGTTGGTTGGTAGGTTGAAGTGGCATGAAGGCAAGTCTTAGGTGACATAGCATGCTATTGTGGATGATGACATGGTGAGATGTCATGGAATGACATGATGTGCATTAGAGTGTGTGATAGTGTTGAGGTGGCAACTGATCTGGTATGGTTGAGGATGTGTCCCTATGAGGTGTTGACATGTGGACAAGGTCTTTCAAGTGTCTACCACACATCATTGTATGGATTTTGACATGAACCTTAAGGGCTTATTTTCAAATGGGCATAATTTGGTTTCCAAAGCTCATATTGAGATGAAATTTATATCGATGGAAAGCTCTTGACAAGTAGAAGACAATGGTGATATAATAAATAAGTTTTAAGGTGGTTAAAGGAAGTATAAATTTGATAACCTCACCTCCTTAAGGTAACCTAGGAAGTTGGGTCTAGATACCCCACAACCTTAATCAAGCATTAAGGGGTTGGGTATGTTACAATTAGGCACAATATAGCAATTTAATTATACTTAAAATGACGTCATAAATATATTTTGAAATACCATGGGAGGAGGCAAAAATTTGTTGGGCATTTGGGGTGTGTTAATTTTTAGAATAATTAGATTTATCCCTCACAATTGATGCTACAAAAGAAACCCTAGGAAATACATATTGTCATGTAGAATAGTCCTCCAAAGTGCTATAATAATGATAGCGTATAAAGCATTTCCACTTACCATGATGATGTAGTATGCTCCATAAACATCAAAAGTACATCAAGCATGATCATCTCAAGAAAAGAAATAAATTGTGTATCCCCATCCATAAAATCCTCCATGGGTACCATAGTGAAAATCATATCTTATGATGAAAATCATGAGTTACCATCTTGTAGTAAGAGGGGTAACATAACCATTACTACAATTGATTTTAATGAAAGGTTGTGTTAATATACATCTTTTAGCTCTTGAAAATCATGGATTGTTAACCATGTAGAAGTGGAGGTCATAGAAGAAAAACCCATTTGTATTAGGGATTAGGTACTAGAAAAGTGATCTATCCCTACTCCAACACATTAGTGATGTGAATTAACACAAAAATATTGGATTGGTTCGAAATATTGATGATGATGGTAATTTGTGGGTTTCTTTTTATTTTCTAGAAAAATTTATGGGTTTGCAAACCTTCAAAACTGGGGAGAGTGTGGCCTTTTAATAATAGAGACAAGGTGAATGTGAAACAGAATGTTATGACACTAAGGTGGTGATTTGGGTATGGATACCTATGCAAGTAGAGAAGTAATTGATAGGGTTGATGCAGATGAAAAATTGAGGATAAAATTTTCATGGAAAGAAGGAAGGCTTTGGGTTATAGACCCTACAAATGTTGAATTCGATTTGGTTGTTTCATGATGCAAAGGCAATGATGATTCATGCTTTTGTATCTAGTTTTGTATCTAGAAAATGGATTTTGTTCTAGTAGGAATATGAATCTCATAATTCATTAATATTTTTATTGGATTTGGTAGGGAATGGGACATCACCCTCCTACCAGGTCTATTCTATACTGAGGAAACTTAGGGTATTTGGTTGTAACCTTTGTATACTATTGGAATATATTTGGCAGTTCATATCATGCTTGGTAGATCAGAATATAGGTTTGTTATGGTTGTCTAATATTTTTCTACTATAGGTTCATGTCTATTATAATTGTTCAACCAATTTAATATGCAACCCATTATGTTACGAGTTCTTGCCATCTTTAATGGCATGATAATTTTAGCAACTATTTGTACCTTGTTAATCCTCCCATAATGAGGATATATGTTCTCTTCCGAATTACAGTTCTTTTATATCTTTTTAGTATCTTTTATTTAGGATACATGCAAGTTATGTGTACTCTCTATGGGAAAATTCTTGTATTAAGTAAACTCTATTTGAAATTGCAAACTTAAGTCAATAAAAACAAGCTTATTTTTTCACTTGGAATTCAGTTTTAGGAAACTTTCGAATCCTTACTTAATCCCTTTTTCCTATACTACATGTACCCTTTACATACACCTTGCATGCACCCTTTATATCTACCCTACAAAATTGTAGATTTGGAGTATTGAAAATAAAATGTATCTTGGATCATTGTATCCTTCATATATAGATGGAGCATTGGTTGTTGTAGAGTATTAAAAACAAAAAGTATTTTGGATCATTATATCCCCCATACAAAGAGGGTGCATCAATTGTTTTCTTACCTATTTCTATTGAGGCATGTGTCTGCCTCAAATAAGATTTAATTGAAACAAAAAATTATGTTATGAATGATAATTTTTGAGCCGGAATATTTTGTATTCTTTTAGGAATTCGCAAATAAACAACAATAGCTATTAAACCTCTTAGATTACAAACATTATCTCAATGTTATAGAATTTTTAACTGGCATTACCTGTTTCAACTCCACATGTGTTAGTTTTGTTGTGTGTGTTTTATGTAGAGGAAACTCAATACATTGATACATTGCACTTTCTTGATTTGAAGAAGCTTGTAGGCCACCAATAAAAAAGGACTATGATAGTCACCTACGGTTTTTGCAACCAAACAACTACTAAACACTTGGCTACCTTGTCATGGTTAGATCAAAATAAAAAGCATAATTGTTCATTTCAAAGAGAAATGGTAAAATCATATCATTCATAATTTTCATTTGATAAAGAAATGGTAAAGCATGGCAACTTGTTACTTTTAATGCAAGTAGCCCATTGAACACTAAGTTAAAATTTCCCATAGATATATAGGAGATGTTTATAACATGTTTCTCTAAACATTTAGTTGGAACATAAGTAATTCGTATTAGATAATCTATGAACATATGGTATAATGTTAGGCCAATATATTGGTTTTGGATTTTTTGATTATCTTATGCTCCTCTTTTATAATTACTTATTAATCATTATCATAAGAATCTTCATTTTGTTAGTTACTACCTAAGAAACCATGAGTGATATCAACTATTATGATTTGTCTTAATTTGCAATGTGCATTTTTAAAATGGGGATTTTGAAATACTAACTATGCCAAGTGATGATAAAATACTATATCATTTTGTTTAGCTCAAAACAATATGATTTTGTTTTTAATCTACAATTTATGTTTTCAAAATTGGAACCATGAAAAGGTAAACACGCAAACTAAATAGAAAATACTGTAACTTTTTTCTTGGCTTATGAATTCTTTAAGAGTTTGTAACAAGGGCATGCACAATGATTCTATAACAACTTGTGCTCATCTATATAGAAAGTAGAAAATTTCAATTGCTATTTAAAAACAAAAATCACAAAATCTACCAAAAGTTGTTGAGAAAATGCCACTTTTGATTAGAAATTAATAAAATAAATTTTTAGCTAATATTTAAAAAAAATTACAAATTGTAACACTCCAAGCCACTTACTAAGGTGTACTATTATCCTGTAATCTTGTAGTACGAAATTTCTCTTTTTTTTTTTTTCTTACATGACTATTTTATGCATTTTTGAACTAATATACCATGTAATGCATGCATGTAACTAGCACTAAAAATCATGGTAAGAATCATGATAAAATATGGACTCATCATCCATGAAAAACATACATACACTTTATAGAACTATGCATAACAAAAAACAAATAAGAACCAAAAGAATTAGACTTTTATCAATGAGACTCCAACTAACTGCAGACTTCAGACGTTCCATCCAACCATAGACCATGTTACTCATAATCTCTTAGTAGTGGGTCACCCTCGAACTAGGGCCATGACTCCATAAGCACTAATGCTTTCCCAAGCTAACTGTGATACATATCTAGTATCGATCATAAAAAGGATTAGGTACCAAACCCCAACAACTTGTAACCAACATTTTCACATCCCCCATCATCCCCACATGACCCAAAGTAGTGCACCCCTTTCTCTACACATGGAGTCCATTAGGTTGTGCCACTACCCTTCAGGGTTTTCAACTTAGGTTGCCCATAGATGTTTCAAACACTTGTGGGTTCTAGGAGTTCCAACTACCCTCAAGGGTCTCCAAGTAACTCTCTAACCTTACACAAGGGAACCTATCTCTTTTTCTCAATCTACTTAAGCTTTTATCGAGAGCCAAAAAATGTCACAAGGTTACCCCTTCTTCCCTTCCAAGGAGTGTAGTCACCTCCCACAAGTTAGAATAATGTAATGTCTCCAAGAATAACACTCAACCCATCACTGTTATGTGCATATCCCTTCTTTGACAAATGACACTCCATAAAGTCACTTTATGGAATTTAGAGTAAAAACATGTGCTTTTTTGGACTTAAATTTATTTTAATACTAGCTTAGCCCCCTAGGCTTTAGCACTTCATCACTTATTCATCACCCCCCCTTTCATAGTTGTGGATTCTTAGCCCCCCATACTAAGAGTGAATGTAAGTCAACTTGACAAGAGTTGGTCCAGACAAGGAAATTCCTTAGGTCAAGTATTGTAGTTTCATATGTCAATGGGATCACTCAAGCAAAAGAAAAAATTACCGAAGCACTAAAAAAAAAGATTGCCTTGGAAGAGAAAAGGGAGACTAGGAGAGAAAAGAAACAAAGAATGGAGTAGTAATAGGAGTCTAGCACAGCTAAAACTCGACCTTCTTTCTCCAATGGCATAAAGAAAATCCATGCACCTAAGTAGACAAAGGGTGTGCCCAAAATGCCTAAGTGAAATAGTCTACCATGATCCCCACTAAAATTGATTTGATAAAGGATTCACCCAAGATTGATTCGACCAAAATTAGCAAAGAAATATTATTGAGATCTCATATCCAATTTGAAAAGTTGTTCGAGCACACTAAGTTAGACAAGCCAATTTTAGAAGATCACAGTGGAAAGGACAGGGGACAATACTTTCAATGTGATGATGATAGCAACCAAGAAATCAAAATCCACATAATGAAAATAATATAAGACCTAACCACCACTATTATGAGCACAATTAAGAGCAACAGTTGACCCAAAGAAAAAATAACAAGATTTAGAGATGCAGCAGAACAAGGAAGTTGAATGATGAGAAAGCATACAAGCCTAAGAACTAAGAGCAACATATGGTCTAAACAAATCAAACAACATAGTAGCAGTTGACAGAATAATTGATTGATTAATCAATTGACCAAAATATGACCAATCTATTAGAGAAGGAAATGATAGATAAACACAAATGACTAGGATGCATTACAACAAAACAATTAGTACCATCAACAAGAGTCAACCATAACACAAACAAAAAAGGGGTTGACTTAAAATTCCACCAATCTTAAACTGACAAAGAAACCAATAGAAAAACTAACATATTAGTGGATTAACAATCTAGCTAATACTATACCTACAACACTCACAACATTGACTCCTCCTTTTAATGGCCCACCCAAACAAGTCATTCTAGCAAATACTGTCTCAAACACAAAAACCTTCAAGCATAAAGAAGAAGATTGGGAAAAAGATAAGGAAGGCATAAAAGAGTAAAGAACCCATGGTCTATACAACATTTAAGCCTGCATGGGAATCTCGACCTACAACAAACTAAAGGTTCCATAAACCTTATTGGAGGATTTGACAGATAAAATAAATGTAGCAACCGATTCTAAAGCTCACAAGACTTTATCAAAATAGATCAATGCAACTGAGGAATTCAAAACACAAAAATAGGAGTGACAATGGTTTAGGGATGGAAAGACAGAACAAATGGAAGTTTGGAATATTGTAGAACACCTTAATCAAGTAATCAAGACAATGGGGAAAATGGAAGAAAAGTATAATCCCAAATTGATTAAAGTAAAAAAATCTACACTAAAAAATAAGCTCAACTTCCTAACACAAATGAGGTTGCCAGATTTCAAGCACAATGCTTTGTAAATGAACATCATGTTTAAAAAATATTTGCAGATATTGGCACCACATAACTACCTTCAACCAACTTCAACAACAACAAATGCCTTGACAACAATCTACACTAGCTTCTCCCCTTTGACCAAGATTCAAGTTTTTAAGTCCAAGTTCCTCAAACTAGAATTTTCCATCTCTGAGTCAACATGCATCAATAGAAGTAGAGGGGTTCTATTGGAAAAATGAAAAACAACAAGCAAAAGGGGTTAAAAAGCTAGAAAAAGAGAAACCCCTCCATACATGGCTAGAAATTAGTATAGAATAACTCATCAATCAACTAGT
This sequence comes from Pinus taeda, assembly GCA_000404065.3. Taxonomy (NCBI): domain Eukaryota; kingdom Viridiplantae; phylum Streptophyta; class Pinopsida; order Pinales; family Pinaceae; genus Pinus; species Pinus taeda. The sequence goes on along the minus strand of APFE030093489.1, from coordinate 20,617 downwards.
ACAAGAACAACAAGAATATCCAGCAATAGTAGAAAAAACAATAGCTAAAGCACAACTAACATATCAAACAACACCATATCTAGTGAATACTGATTAAGATTGAAAGAAAGAAACAATACTACTTCAACATCTTAGTTTTTGACTCACTATTTTTTCATAAAAAGGAACTGTGTAATAAATTCTCTAGAAATATTGTAAACATAAGTCCACATCTCTTTCTTTCTTGAGATGAGCAAGGATTTGAGGTGGTGAGGGGATATGTTGACTAGACCTAACATTTGAGGAAAATTAAACAGTAGCCAATTATCGAGTGGGGATTGTAGGTCAATCAACCACGTAGTTGGGGTGACCAAGCAAGATAGTTAGACAATTACAACTGCCTTGTAACTGAACATTGAGTATAAATATGTGACAAATAAGAAAGGATGGAAATTGTTGCTATTATTATATATAAACAAAATATTTCTATTATCCGTATCCCTGCTACTTTGTTCACTTCTCTCTCTTCTTCATGTGTGTGTGTTTTAGTGGCTACAACCACCCTCCAAAATTTTGCCTTAGCTTCATTTTGGAGCCTCCCTACCAACCTTTAACAACAACATGTATTGCCTTGTCAAGTACACAAGCTTTAGTGATTTTCTTGCAGAATACCAACCTGTGCATCAGAGCTTGTTGCATTCCCCTCACAAACTATTTCTCCAGACTTGGTCCAGCTGCAGGCTAAGCAGCTCCCTCAAGAAATTGTGAAATTCTGGAGGGAAACTAGCCTTCCCTCTAGAAATTACGCAATTTTGTCTAGTAGCCTGTTGGGCTCCAAAATTGCGCAAATCTGCCTGTCATTGTTCACTAAGAAAATTGCGTAATTCCTCCTAACAGGGCTGTTTAGCCCAGAAATTTGCAATTCTCGGAAACAATCAGTTTCTTAGCCCGAAAATTGTGTAAACCTTCAGGATAGCCAACCCAGCTCCCTCCCAGAAATGCGCGTTTTTCCCCCTTAACTTAGCAGACCAATGCATGTGCCTTCAGGTTGACTGGTTCCCTCCGGGACCGAGCAAAACTGATTTGCATGCATGGATTGCTTCTCCCAAGTCACATGCAAAGGCATCCCTTGATTTAGAGATCCATATTTAGCAGCTAGAGGTTACATGCAAGGATCATTTCAGAAGCCTCTCGCTAAGTGTCGCTTTTCCTAGATTTGTGGCATGTGCATCACAACCTCGGTTTTATCAAAACTCATCAACCGGACACTACCTCATTCCTCACATCGATCTTGCAGCTATGACATCCCAGATTGCATCTAGGAGTCGTCAACACATTTAGCTCAACTGTCTTGGGGTAAGCCCACCTTTCATGTCTTGCATTGCGTTTCTGTCGCTTTTTGTGTTTCGCTTTGTGTGAGTGTTGTCTGCTTGATTTCAGTGAGCGCTTGCTGTCATTTTGATGTAAGTTAGTTTGTAGAAGCATCGTTTCAGTTTTCGCTCACATCTAATTGTTGTTGCATGCATGACACTGTTTTGCACCAACAGTCACCGTCACGGCGACTCACTTCACACACATGCATGCTTTCCTGTTTTCTGAATCCTGCACTTGTCGTTTGCATGTATGATCATTCACTTATGTTTGCACTCATCTCATCATGCATTCATACTTCTCATGTTTTGAGTCGCTTATCGACCAAACTAGGCTGCCTTGGTCCGGATCGTGCCTTGTCCGTCTAGCACTGTGCATTTACGAAAGCAAAGGCTCTGCCTTCCCTCCAGAAATTGCACAATCCTAGCCCAGCACTAGCCTTCAGGCTTGCATTTCTCAATTCTTGGAGGTAATGTCCTGCTGGTCCCAGAAACTGCGTAATGCAGTTTGCTGATTTCATGTTACTTCTGACTGAAATTGTGCATTGCACAATTTCAGTCCTCAGCAAGCTAGGCTAGACTGAGCATTGTGTAGTTCCAACAGTCAGTCAGCCTCTCAACAACCTGGACTATGCCTTGCGTAGTTTTGGCTATCAGTCTCCTGATCTCTCGAAAAAAATCACGCAACCTTCACGTTCAATCACACAGGTATGTTGCAAGTTAGTCCTCAAGTTTCTTTTGGTTTTCGATTGACGGATTTCTTTCCATGAGTGTTTCTATGTCTCCAGGCATCACAGGTGTTCGTCTGTCTCTCAGAAGCACAAGTACAAGGACTTATAGGAGAGCAAAGTCAAAGACACTGTTAAGAGCGCAATTGGGGATGCAGTTGGTTAAGTGCCTATGAACTTTCCTATCCACGAAGACATCAAGTTGTTCATGGACAAGGATATCAATATTAATGGCAATGGCATCACCACGAGCAACACCATCAGCAGCAGCAGAAGGTAACACACCTACACACAACAAATGCAAGAGGAAGGTTGTTGACAGGATAGAGGCAGAGCAAAGATGCAAGTTCAAAGCAGATCCACTCATGACAAAAGAAACTTTGGAGATTGAGGCTATCAGGTGACGACGCGACATGAAGATCGCTCAAAGTTAGAGAACGAAATAGAGAAGGAGTTGCATGTGCTGAAGCAACAACTCAAGGAAGAACATGCGCTACATAGACAAGAGAATGAGTTGCAGCAGGAACAGGAACAAAAAGGGGTGAAACATGCACAGACAGATGAAACTGTGCCCGTACAAGTTATGGATCCATCCTAACAACTAGCACGGAGCAAACAAGGTGAGCAGTGCTATTGATCGCATGCAGGGGAATTCAGCAGCATGCATGTCATTGTGTGCACACATGCGATCCCACCCATTTGGCACACTCATGGAGGCAAAGAAAAGAAGCGATTCCAGCTGCAGCTGAACATGTATTTTGACAAGTCGATGCGTGCGACCACCAACACATGCTTGGAGATCAGCGCAGGCACTATGCATCAAAATTTTGTCGGTCCAATCACACCTAGGATGACCATGTGCATGCTACCAGACGAGTTGGATGGAGGAGCCATATCAGTGTACCCTGACACAACAGAGACAAGAGCTCGCTTTAGCAAGATGTCACCATTCAGCACATGGATACCATCACGGACAAACAAGCTTGGCATTAGTTCGCCGCCATCGACCATCAAGAGTGATGTCTTGCATGGCTTACTCAAGCCATTTTGGCACACATGAGTACATGCGCAAATTGTCTGTAACACCTTGTCAAGTGTAAGTTCAAGTGTCGACAGTGAATGTAACAATCATAGAGTAGATGAAGAGTCATGAGGGTAAATGAACTGTCACAAAGGGGAATGTCAAGGGCCACCCCACCCTTTGCTATAAATATTCCCTCATAGGTCATTGTAGAGGCTTTTGGTCAGCCAAGCTTCCGATAAGAATATCTTAGAGAGAGCTTGGACAATATTGTAACGCGCCTTGGCTTCTTCTCTTTGGAGGATCAGGCAGTTGTGGTTGTAACGTTTTGCTGCCGGAACTAGTGGTTGGAAATGGATGTATTGTATGACTGGAACTTACACTTCTTAATATAAAAAATCCAACACATTTCATGCATATGTCATATTGTATTCCATTTATCTTGTTTACTCTAAATGGTATATGTATTTGTTTTCTTATGCATGCATGTATGGACTATTTTGTATAAGTATGTATGAATATTACTGAAATGTGTTGATTGGTTTAACCATCACTTTGGATTGTTAGCTAACTTGATTTCCATTTTGTGATGCATCTTCGCTCATGTGTTCCCTTACAAGCTGCGTGTTATCACAGGTTTCCAAGGGGCGCACTCACCCCACTCTCTGTGTGTTAGAATCATTCATGCACCTTCCTTGTCTTGCCGCAGCTGTCACACACTTGCTACCAACAGGGACATCTTACTTGCCTCTATGCAAAACCGCGAACAAGGCATTACTATACGACCCACTGCTGGGACTCCTACACCAAACGATCTGAGGTCTAATTGGGACTTCTTATCGAGGAGATCCACTGACATGTTGGCAGGTCCAACACCATCAACATTGTGTTATATATTCTTGCATAATACTATTTATTCCTCTATTTAAGGATACTACTAATAATTGTTTCCCAAAAAACCCTACATTACAATAGATATACATGAGTCTCCTAAGGGAATTTATTTGGTCAAGTTCCTAAATTTCAATTCTTTAAGGTCATGAATATCATGGATGACCATCCCTGGGCTAGCCCCTTTAACAATATTTTTCTTCTCTTGTTGAACCTAATTTTTTTCTCTTTTTTATCCTATTGAAACATGTATCATTCTCCTCCTACCCACCAGTAGGCTCTACTTATTTTCTTCACTATCAATCCCACATTTTATCCCTAATTTATACATATCTAATACCACATGTCTATACCTAGTGGATTTTTGGAATGTTGTGAATGACCTGCATTTTCTAGATGTGATGAAGGTAGTGCCTCTCCCCTCTCCTCCATGTTCTCTTTAATTATGTCCATGGAATAAACCAACATTGATTCTAGATCTCCCCACCACCACAAACCTTCCACTTTATAGAATAGTTATGTGACACCTTAAGTCTTCTTCACCCTGTATTTCATTGCAATACCACCTAACTTATGTATTCCCAAATCTATCCAATATTTAAGATTTAAGTTATGGTTATCCTTTCCACAAGAAAAAAAATGTAGATTTAGGAAGGGACTTGTCCATTTCTAAAGAAGACATTTACTTAAAGAAAATAACCTCTACTTCAATCCTTCCTATTTATCTCAAATGATTTTGAATAATAACCTCATCAATGCTAATTATAGAGCCTCATCCTCATGGTCCACAACCTTGTGCATGAAATTCCATGTTCTCCCATTTTTTGAGATGTTCACTAGATGTTGCTTTGATTTTGATGTCCTTCCATCAATTTCCATTTTCACTATCTCTCCTTTTCTAGTGGGTTAATTACATTTCCTCTCATTTGGTGAGGAGTTACCATTTCATTTCTTAACCCACATTTTTTCATAAACCTTAAAGCACAATCAATAGTTACATGTAACACATTGAAATGCCATGCCCGCGTGATCCAAAGCTTGACAATGGTGTAACTTACCTTTCTCGAAGAGAATGTGAATGAATGGTTTGAAGATTAAAAAAATACATTTCATGATTGGTTATGACCATCTTTTTCTTCAATGACTTCTACCTCATACTTTTCAACTGCTTCTACTTTTCACAATATTTCTTTGGAGAAAAAAAAATTGGATACATTGGTTTCATGATTTCTGTAATAGAACAATGTTGTTAAAAGCAAAAGTCAACTGTAATTTCATTTTTCTTGTTGGATATCTCTTCTTCAATGACTTTTTGAAGCACTTAGTGTGTAGTACCTCATTTACTAGAAACAACCACAATCACACATCCATTGGAAGAAATCAATGCAAATTTCTCCCTTCATATATTTTGAAAATTTCTTCACACCATGGCATGTGAGCCCATGCTCTCCTTCATCAACTTTCCACTTCTTCTCACATCTGTGTCTCTCATTCTTGCTTATGCTTCTTGCCATTCTCACCCATAAGCACAAGTTTGGCCTACACATTCTTATTATTTGCAATTACCATTAACGTCTATCTAAAGATGCTACTACATATAATTAACCATGCCATTGGATTTTGTATACTTGTCTTCAGTACCAATGAACTGTGAAATGATCTTGGACTTCTCATGGTAAAATTTCTGACCTCTCTAGGATGTACAATAACCATTTTTCATGGAATAACAAAATAATTGAACAAAAACCAATGGGTATGTGTATAACCATTTCCACCTCCTTCATGGACTTCATGAGGAACCTAATGATTCTCAAAACCTCTCCCTCTCTTCATCTTGATTCCTCCATGATCATTCTTGTGCGAGCATCAATGACATGCCCCACATTACCCTTTTCCTTCTAATGGCTTCAAATGATGACTTTGGCCCTCACAATGGATGTATCTTTTAAACAACAACTTCTTTCTTCCACAAGGTTGCTTCACATATGGATTGACAAACCACATTCTCTAACATTCAAAAACAACACACTACTCTAATCTTCGCATGTTCCTAGGCCCTCCCATGACAGAGTCAATCCCAAACCATCTATAGTACCATATTAGAAAACCTAGAGAGTAGACATTTTATTATACACATAAATATGCCAAGCACTCTATTAAACAATGTAATGATACACATATAAATACAACAACATTTGTCTTAAGCTAGAAAAACTATCTTTAGTTACACAATCATTCAATTGAGAGAATATTTCAACCATGCATTAATCTAGGAAGTTAACTAGTTGGAGAATATATCTCAAATCAACTAGATCTAAGTACCTCCTAAATAATAGGAACACACTCTTCTCATAAGGATGAACTCTAAATAATGACCACTAATTCTAACAATCCATAAACATGATTATACCTAACAAGTAGGAGTTGCATATTCCAATAATAATTTGTTAAACACTTTGTTTATATTCTCCATATCCATTTTAAATTTATATAAAAAAAAATTGTGATATGGTAAATGTTGTTCAATGATAAATTGGTTTTCTAAAATTGAGATGAGGTAAGGAAGAAAATATTGGCTAAAAAACCTATATAATAGAAAAAATGTAAACCACTAAAATAAAATAAAACAATAACTCAAATATACCATTTAAAAAATCAAAGAACTAGAATCACATCTTTTTCTCATTATACTTAGAAAACAATCATTTAAGAGATATTAATTTCGATGAACCAAAAACGATCCAAAACTTTGTATTCAGTTGGGATAAACACGTATCCAACAAAATGATACCTAGATTCATTAAATCGTGAAAACTAGGACAAGATAAAGCAATATCTTCATAAACATTTTGTTCCTATCTCATGGCCAAAATTGAAATATGCAAGATAAAATAAAATCTAAAGTCTAGAAACACCCTAAGTGTGTGCACTCTAATAATTTGAATCTTTAAGAAAAAACTCATATCCAAAACAATATAAAATAAAAAATAAGAATATTTTTAAATTTCATATAAATATATTTTTTAGTTTTCATTCAAAAATACAATTTAAATATATAAATTTACCATTTAAAAATTTAATAATCTAAAACAATTTCTTTATAATCATTTTGTTCATTAATATCATTGACCAAAATTGAAATATAGATGAGACGATTAAAATCTAAAATCTAAACACCCTACTTATGTGCACTCTAATAATTGCTTATGTAAAATTCTAATTATTGCTCGAATTCTTAAGTAAGGAAAAAACATATTCCAACAACACCAAAAAAACTTTTAAAACATTCTATTTTAAAATTATATATATATATATATATATTTTATCGTTTTATTAACCATTTAGAACAAATATTAAAATTACATATATTAATAATTATAAAATTACCCAATTAAATATGGAAAGTTTTTATGATATTAAATTCATATATATTTAATAATATAATTTAAATACATAATTTTAATTTCACTAATAATTATATAACAAAAATTTAATAATCTATCCAAAAGATAATAAAAATAATAAAATAAAATTTAAACTTATCACAAAATAAATCCAAAATCGAACACAAAATTACAACTAGCATTTGCACTAGATGTTGCAAAGGAAACGTCGTAAGGCATAAATTCGAGAAGCATTGTGAGATATAAAGAATCATTGAAGATAAAAATTAGTAGCAACAAAAAATGATGACAAGCGTGCACTGAAGGGAACTGGTTTCAGAGGGAAATTCCTTACGGCTTAAATATGAAGGATCAGTACTATCATATATATATGATTAGTGGCTTCAGATTAATTCAGTAATTGGTCAGCTCAATCCTAAGTAGGAAGAGGAAGAGTGAAGAAGGTTTTGTCAGAAAAACATTGGCTTTTTTGTCAGAAAAGAATGACTTTTCTGGATAATTTTGAAGAATGAAATTTTTAGAAATTTAGATGACATTGATCAAAAACGCCTTTCTCAGTGCATTTCTTTCTGTGGGTTTTGCACGCGGCACAGGAAGATCAGGGCGCTTGTTCCTGCTTGCAAGTTGTATCGATAATATGAAAAACTATTATAAAAACACATAAAAAGACACACCCCAACCAAAAACTATTATAAAAACACATAAAAAGACACACCCCAACCCATTTAATGCCAATCCCATTCAAGCAAGCATAAAGGAGTATATGGAAGGATACAAGTTGTTCAAGCGGGAAAGAGCTTTAGAGATAGATAAACACATTCAAACCTAACAAAGGTAACTTTTTGTTAGATTCCTCGGTACATTTCTTTGTTTGGATTTTGCACCCGAGCTATATCGATAATCTGAAAAACTATTATAAAACACACAAAGAAAATACACACCCCAACCAATTTAATGTCAATCCCATTCAAGCGCATGAAGGAGTAGATGGAAGGATAAATGTTGTTAAAGGAAGAAAGAGCTTTGGAGATAGATAAATACCTTCAAACATAACAAATTTAACTTTTTGTTAAATAAAGATAACTTTTTGTCAACATAAGTAACCTTGGGAAATGAAAGCATGAAGGAGGATATCAAACGATACAAGGTGTTAAAGGGTGACATAAATACCCTCAACAAAAAAAAATTGTTATTTTTTTCCAATATAGCTAGGCTAGATATATAATCTAGCTAGTACGTATATATGTTAGGTGGCTATTGTATCTGTATGTGAAAATTTTGAAAATAAAATATATAAATTAAAGCAAAAAATTAAATATATTTGGTTAAATATAAAATTGATATTTATAAAACATTTTATTTACAACTCATAACATTCTTTCACGTAAAAAACACTTAATTAAAATAATAACAATTTATGATAAAAACACACATTCCAACCAATTTAATGCCAATCCCATTCCACGGCATCTTTTTTTACAACTCGTAACATTCATTCTAATCAATGCGCTGGTAGTTTGTAGGTTGCAAGGAAGGGTTGTTGTGATCGCAGGAGACACCAGCGGAATCGGAGAGGCGAGTGCCAAGTTGTTAGTGGATAATGGAGCGAAAGTAGTGATTGCAGACATCGCTCCCAACGCCAGTTTTTTCCACTGCAATGTCTCAAATGAGCAGCACGTTTCCGCCCTGCTGGACTTCACGCAGGAGAAGCACGGGCGTCTCGACATAGTGTTCAGCAACTAGGGAATCCCGGGCAGGCTATGCTCTTCCATGGCAGACGTCACTATCAAGGATTTGGTCATTTCAGTGAATGTGAGTGGGGCGTATCTGTGTGCGAAGAACGCGGCCCGGGTGATGATAGCCACAAAAAGGGTATCAATCTTTGCCGCGTAGTAGCTTTCTGAGTTAGTAGCGGTCTGAATATATTAATCTGACGGTAGAACATAGTTCTATCGTCTAACATCGAGAATCGAGGGTGGAAAATTGCACACCGTAGCAACCAGGGGTGTTGGTTTCAAAGAAAGACGCCTTACGGCGTAATTAAGTGCAGGAATTCATGTCCAATAACTAAATAACCTCTACTCAATGCAATTGTGCATAGAATACTCAGACAAGGTACTAACAAAAAGAATGAATGTACCTGAAATGGAGACAGAAGAAACTGTTATCACCTCCAGGTGCAGTGATTAGACTTGTACCCTACTCTCTTGCAATTTTACATAAACACCAGATCAATTACAGCCCAAATTGAACCCCAGTTACAACAAAACCCTGAATTTAAATAATAATGAAATTTGCAAAAACCCTGAAATTCACAGATAATGTGCCAGACGCCGTGAACCACCAGGAAAAAGAAAATTATAATTTCTACAGAAATTAGATAGGATTCGCATCTCAATTAACAAAACCGAGAATATGCCCACACCACTGAATAACCTAACACTGAGTAAACCCAATTTCATCCCAACAACAAAAGAATAGAACCCCAAAACTGGATCTCAAACGAGGTGTAAAAAAGTTGTACCTTTGACAGGGCGGCTGCATGATAATTTGTTCATGATAATTTGTTGCTGAAATCCTCGGAAATTCAGCGGCGGAGGGTCTGCATTTCCTTTGGGAATCGAACCGACGAACAGAGAGTAGTCAATATCTCGAGTGCCTTGAGGCTCCTTGCGCTAGAAAATGAAAGCATGAAGGAGGATATCAAACGATACAAAAGCATGAGGAGGAGAAAATGAAAGCATGAGGAGGATTCAGAGTGCAGCGCATGCTTGCCAGATGCCAGATGCGATGCCAGGGCCAGATGCCATATGCGATGCGCGGGAGGGATAATGAATCGAACACTTCGAATCAACGATACAAAAGCGTGAGGAGGAGAAAATGAAAGCATGAGGAGGATTCAGAGTGCAGCGCATGCTTGCCAGATGCTAGATGCCAGATGCGATGCGCGGGAGGGATAATGAATCGAACACTTCAAATCAAACGGTGAATATTAATTCCATCGTCTAACAATGAAATCAATGGCGCAGGAAGGTACAGCGTGGCACTGGAGGGGAGTTCTTCCCAGAGGAACGCCTTACGGCGTAAATATCTTATTCATTTCAGTCTTTCCTATTTCTTATCTGGAACAATAACTCTTCGAAATTGGTTTAGCGGTGTTTACTTGGAGTCTATGTTGCAAGGATGTCTGGGTGCAGGTGTGGGTACGGCTACAGGAAGGATGAAAACATTATAGAGGGTACGGGGTATGGAAATGACAATTTCTTTTCGCCATAGTTTATCTATTATATGTTTTTGAGGGTTTTCATCGCCAAATGGGTTAGAATTGCAAATGGGTTAGAATTACAAATGGGTTAGAATTACAAGTTTAAATTCTGAACTCTCTACATTTTTACAATTAGAATGTCATAAAGGTTTTTGAGGGTGCTGAATCAGAATGTCATAAAGGTTTTTGAGGGTGCTGAATCAGAATATCATAAAGGTTTTTGAGGGTGCTGAATTAGTACAATCAAAATCACTTAAACAACAAAATTGAAAATTTCACCCAAAAAAATTTCCAAATTCCAGCTAAAAACCTCAAAGCAAATAATATATAGACAAAGCCTTTCTTTCGTAAAGCAGGTCATCAGAATGCAAGTACTGTTACGTCCTGCGGGAATGGAATTACCTATGCAAGTATGCTTGGGAAACTATTTTTGCTTGCTTTGGGAATTTATTTTATAGAATCACAATACCAAAAAATTACCAAAACGTGGTTCTTTTGTATCTCTGCATGTCTAGCATGCATCAATCTATATCATATCAACTTTAGGACGATGTAAAGAAAATCTTCTTTAAAATTTTTTTAATAGCACGGCCTAGGAAATCCATGCCATGAAACCAGGTGATATTGCCTGAAGTTTGAACCCAAGGAATGAACACGGGGGTATTTAACTGCAGTTTTTAACTCCCTTCAAGCCAACAATTGGTCTTTAAAAATTTGGTATTGTGATTTTAGACAATCGATGGAACTGAGACCTACAGTCCAAATACAAAATATGTTCAAGTAGGACTTGTGGATATCTAGTTTTAACTGATGTAACTAAAGCTGCTGCTGAGAAATAAGAACAAGAAGCCCTTGTGGACCTAGCAGAATTTCATTCAGGAAACTGAAAATAGCAAACCAGACAACAGGAGACACATCAACCCCAGCAACAGGAGGAATCGCCTTACGAGTAGCACTAAGTAATGGCTCCGTGGGAGCATAGGCTATTACATACGGAAACTTTCCCACAGGCAGTTGAGGGTACCAGGACATTACTATCCCCACTATGAACAGAATATTAAATGAAGCAAACATAGGACCTAATATATTTATCGCAATCTTTGTTGTTAACGGATCCAATTCTGCAAGCATCAGTCCATGGATGCCTCCCAACAAATTATGCATATCTGACAGAGTGGTTGCATTTGTTGTATCAGAAAAAAATAACCCAGAAAGAACAATGCTGACTCCCAGAGAAGGAATCAATCTTTGGAATGAATCACTTTTGAGCTCTTTATTCTTCATTGTTCCCTTTCTAGTTTCCTTAAACAATGTACGCAAAAAGCTCCTGTCTCCCATGGAAAGCCTGTAATTTGCATAATATTCCTGCCATGAAGCCAAAGAAGAACAGGTTATCATATATATGAATAGCACCAAAATAGAATCAAAAACTCATGTTTTTCATAGTAACATTTAAAGGTTTATATTAAAAAGGTTGCGGCCAAACCATGCAGCTAGATTTACCAAAGGTAAGGTAGGAATAGAAGTGTTGCCTCTAGTTCTTCCTGTGCACATATTCCATCCAAAAGATACTTACATTCATTGTTCCAAAAACATCTAACTGCTGATATGCAGGTATACTAACAAACTGGCCTAAAGGAAACACAAAGCAACAATACATGCTAGAAACCTAAAATAAAACAAGAAATTGAACTGAGCCCAGTGAGCGTAGCAATCGTTAGGTCCACCTGTGACATAGGTGCCTGAATGGTCTGCTGAAGCTCTGACTGCATGTGCTAAGTGGACAGCAGCCATATCCACTGAAGTTCCAGGCAAGCCGCTTCAGGCTGCAAGTATATTAACAAACTGGCCTAAAAGAAACACAAAGCAACAATACATGCTAGAAACCTAAAATAAAACAAGAAATTGAACTGAGCCCAGTGTGCGTAGCAATCGTTAGGTCCACCTATGACATAGGTGCCTGAATGTTCTGTTGAACCTCTGACTGCATGTGCTAGGTGGACAGTAGCCATATCAAGATTGTGGGAGAGCAACCGATTAGCTATCCAAAGCACGCACCGTTTGAATCCCCAGGGAAAGTAGTTTGTATGCAACCGTTATGGTATTCAAATCAACGGATGATCTTAATTTAATCATCTAACAAAATATCCAACGGTACAAATTATGACACCGAGGCATCTAGGATAGTTGATCTCAGAGGGAACGCCTTACGGCGTAATTATGTGAACACGGTTCCAAATTCTTAATGGGAATTTGAAGGAGAAGTAGGTTTTTCACTTAAAAATACGACGAAGGAATCACAAGTAGGGAAAACGGGTCTAATGGGTCGAGAACCATCCATGGAAACCCCTAGAATGATCGCGTTTGTTCCACTCCAATGGATTAAAGAAATGTTTTTATTCTTGAACATTCTACCCATTCCTTGTTATTGCCATAAATACTCCTTTATCGCTGCACATATCCTGGCAAGAAGAATTTTCGAATTTATCAAGGATCTCGCGTTCACATTTCCCTTTTGATCAATTATTCATTGCAAGCATGTTGCCCGTTTCTCTTTTCTTTGGAAGATGATCCAATGTATTCGATTTGGTAAAAATAGATGTGGAAGACGACTTAGTTTTACAGATAAGTGGCGAGTGCAAGAAAGAAGAAGAACAAAAGAACGACAAGTGGCACTGTATTAAGCGTTTATGTGCTTTCACAAGAAATTTCTATGGCGTTTCCGCCTACCAGAAAATGTCAAGGTGGACTAGGTTAAGGCAAAAATGGAAAATGGAGTGCTCACTATCATGGTTCCCAAACAGCATCTGTTGGAGGTACTACACACCTAGGATGTTCATCACTGGCACATGCAGCATGGGACTACATGTAAGATCTTTTTTGCATGAGTTACTCCCTGATTTGCTCCTTCTTTAACTCCACAACTTACTAATTCTTCTGCATGATTTACTCCCTGATTTGCTCCTCCTTTCACTTTGCAACTGGCTAGTTCTCTCCGGAACTTGTTGTAGGTGTTGAGTCCTTTCATTGATCACCACTATGGTGCATTACCTTAAGATCTTCACCCAGTAATGCTATATCATGAGCATTGTAACTTATTTTCTAAATGAATCATTCTTTTGTTTTTTCGATTTTCTTTTAGTGTTTTTGCTCTGCAAATCCGTGTGTTCAACCTTTACTAGCTAGATTCATCTGTGCAGATTTTCTAACACATTTACATGGTATCAGAGCCCATAGGTTGCTAGATAAAAGGCGCATCAGTGCTTTATTTTGCAGGTATTACAGCTTGGAGATCGAAGATTGAGAGAAAAATGGAGTTTCCCAAAGCATTGATCCTAACACCGTACAACTATCACGAATAGAAGGACCAAATGGAACGATACCTTCGTCAGAAAGGGTTGTACATGATTACCATGGTTGCAGAAGTGGAACCTACTTCAATCATAAAGAAATCCAAGTACCTCAACCGCATGGATGAGGCCACGAATCCATATGCATGTGCATCTCCCCAGAGTTTCAGTTTCATCTATCTACCTGCAATACTCCCAATGAGATTTGGAAGAAGGTTAAAGAACTCTACGGAAAACAGGATGAGATGAAAGGACATCTGCTCGAAGTGAAGCTGCTCTCATTGGATCCACGGAACTATGATAGAATTCAAGACTTTTTCACCAAATATAATGATATATTGCTACAACTCAAGGGTTGTGGAATTGACAAATCCAAGGAGGAGAGTCGCCAAGTTCTCTCTATTGTGTCAAAGTTCGGACCAAAATACTCTGTCTTTGTGTCTACATTTCATTCAGTAAGGCTCGCAACAGGTAAACCCTACACTATGTCTTTTTTCAAAGAGTTCATGGAGTCCCTTACTTTTGAGCAAGATAAACTCATTGGCATGGGGAAAATCAAACCTCTAAAAGTGCATGCACTTGCTGTGCATGATGGCAGCCACAATAAAAATCACAGATCTGATTCAAATTAGAAAAAACAGCAGCAAAATGACAAGGGAAAAACACATTCCCATCCAAAGAAGGAAGGGTACACCAAGCCCTTCATTGACTCCTCCAGCTCCGAAATGAGAAAGGGAAGAAAGGAGACAAATGCACCTACTCTCATTATCTATGTAAACTTTGAAACAGGCACTGATACTATTACCCGTTTCGTAGAGATAGCAAAAAATGGACTTGATTTTGAAAAGGGGTGATGCAGAACGCACATGTTTTTTTTAGAGCATAGTTTTTGCCACTTCAATTTTTTTTATGTACATTACGTTTTAGAATGGTAGTGATTTTCCTGCTGATTTAAAAAAGTGAGTATTCTGCATCACACCCTTTTTTTAAAAGACCTGTTTTTTGGGTTTAAATTTTCTAATATATAAAATGTAAATAATTATTTTGTAAATTTGATAATTTTTGAAGTGGTCGTTTTCTCATTTTTCTTGTTTTTTATTTTTATTTTATTATTTTTTTTAGTGAGGTTTTTATTGTTTTGGCATTTTTAAATTAAAAGGTCGATATTTAGAAATTTTCGAATATTCTACATATTATACATCCTTAATTAATTTTTCAATCCACATGAAATAATTGTTTCTAAAAAACAATATTTTTTAACGATGGACATAAAAATAACCATTTTAAACATAAATAAAACTAAAAAACTACACATTTTGATAATATTTTGCTAGAATTGACATGTCAAAATTACAATTTTTATACGATAATTTAACTATAAATAGTTAAATAATAGTTTTTTTTATGAATTTCATATCAAAAAAATAATAATAATCATTTTTTTTTCAAAAAATAATGATTAACTTAAAAATCAATGTGAAAATACATATTACAAATATTGAACGTATAACAACCCTAATTGAGTGCTTATTCTTCTCATAAAATGTCAAAGTCAAAACATTGCAAAGCTTGATTTACAAGCATAACTTAAATTTAATCAACAATGTCACGTAATCCAAACTCTTCGTCTTTTAGAGTTTCAACATTGTCTTCTTCCATAATATTTTCTGTTTTCTTTTACTCATTTTCCTCTTCTAATGAATCTTTGATGTCTGTGAATCTTCCAATGTATGTTTTTCCAAACATTCCATGTAATGGTGGTTGGGGTTCCTTTGCCTTTTTTGCCACACGTGATTCACTAAAGTCTCATTTCTTCAACTCAATTTCTTGCATTGCATCTGGAAGAAATTGAAGAGAATTAATTCTTTGCTGAATGAAATTGCACTGTACTAGATCTTTTTCAATTGCAATGCAATTTCTTCCTTTTTGAAAGCAACATGCTAGTGTTGTACCTAATTATCAAGCATAAAAGAAATAATGAACTAAATTAGTACAATGACATTAATTAAAAAATAACATATTGAAATTCAATTCCATATAATAAAACTTACTTGATCCAGAAAATAAATCCAGAACCCAATCTCTTTCATTTGAACAAATGTCTATAAGATAGTTAATCAATAATTGTGGTTTTTGATAAATGTTAACTATCTCTCATTTTGCTTCTTTTTCTTCATATATTAGTTTTCTCACAACAGCATCATAAGTCAGTATTTGACTATGACTCTTTCCGTCTACCCGATTAAAAATCATAGACATATGGCTATCATCTTTTTCCCAACTATCAATATGAATGAACTCACAATCATTTATAAATTGTTGATCTTCATTGTTAAGAAGATTTGACTTTTCCCTGTAACATGAAATAGTAAAAGTTTAATTAACTTGTACATAAATAATTTTTCAACATTAATCAAATATTGTTATGAATTGGGTCCCTATAATACTAGTGATTACCCCATTACTATTGTAGTTGTATCCCTTATTAATATTTTTGTGCCCCTATTGTCCCCATATTGTTATTACTGTGCCCCATAGAATTCCTCTATTGTTATTTTTGTGGCTTTATATTATTATTGTTAGATCGGTTGGGTTATATTGTGATTTCTTAGACTCCTATATATAGAAATGAGGTTTTGTCATTTGAATCATTTAAGAATTGTTCATTTATGTAATGTAAAGGAGGTTGCCCCCTCGAAGAGCTTGAATTTTAAGGTGTTGATATATATTTTCTATCTTTTTCTTGAGCTGGTTTCATAACATTTGGTATCAGAGCGAACTTGTATGGCGTTCCATGAGTCACTATTTCGACCTTGGGCTTTGAAAAATATATACAAGAAACTACAGTCTGTCCTCTTTCTATACCTTCTTACAAAATTTCAATTTGATGTTCAGAGAGAACGTTATGACGATTTTCCCCAGGTCACCTGTTTGGAATGTAATTCAGGAGTCTGCAAAAAGACCAACTTCCTCAGATCATATCTCCAAAATTATAGTGCGAAAAGCTCTGAAATTCGGACCATAGCTTCAGTGCGATGTCTTCTCAAATGGTTTTTTTTTTTAGCTTCTGAAACGTCGCGGAAATAAATTTATAGTGAAAATGCCACGATGACCTGTTTGGAGCAGCGAAACCGTAGAATCCAAAGCTCTGTTACCAAATGTTATGAAACCAGCTTAAGAAAAAGATAGAAAAGATAGATCAACGCCTTAAAATTCAACCTCTTCGAGGGAGCAACCTCCTTTACATTACATAAATGAACAATTCTTGGATGATTCAAATGACAAAACCTCCTTTCTATATATAGGAGT
>APFE030093485.1:0-13969 GCA_000404065.3 Pinus taeda | reverse complement strand
GGTATATCGGGCAACAGGTGCAAATATCTCGTCATAGTCTATACCTTCCTTCTGGGAGAAGCCACGAGCGACAAAACGAGCCTTATACTTTTCCACACTTCCATCAACTGCATGTTTTATCTTGTAAAGCCATTTTGAAGTGACAACTGCTCTGTCTTGGGGTCTGGGGACCACAACCCAAACATCGTTTTTCATAATGGACTCATATTCCTCGGTCATAGCATCCTTCCATACTTGATGCTTGACGACATCTATGAATGACGAAGGCTCATTTTGGATGACCGTGCTCATGATAGTCAGGTATCCCTGATACTTGTTCGACTTCTTACTTTTACAAAAGGTTCCTCGGGGTGCAATGTGTCCTTCATCATCATCAAGTGTCCCCCTAAGCCATGAAGGCCTCTTCCTAGAAGAGGAAGACTCTTGCGAAGGAGGATCAATAGGATCCATAGGTTCTTCCACATCCGGCATCGTCTCATCTTCTTTTTCCCTCGGTTCCCCGGTGTCAACTTCTTTAGATCCCCTTAAAATAGGAATATTGTTTACCTTGCTAAGAGCCATATCTTTTTCAAAGGTGACATCATGACTAATCTCAACTTCCCTTTGACCAGCTACATAGATTCTATAGCCCTTAGTATTTTCGCTATAACCCATGAAGACTCCTTTCTTTCCAGATGCACCCAATTTATTTCTTTGGGCATTGTCTCATCTTCCTTTTCCCTCGGTTCCCCGATGTCAACTTCTTTAGATCCCCTTAAAATAGGAATATTGTTTACCTTGCTAAGAGCCATATCTTCGTCAAAGGTGACATCATGACTAATCTCAACTTCCCTTTGACCAGCTACATAGATTCTATAGCCCTTAGTATTTTCGCTATAACCCACAAAGACTCCTTTCTTTCCAGATGCACCCAATTTATTTATTTTTTCTTCACGTGAAAATATACAAGGCTTCCAAACATTCTAAAATGAGATACGTCAGGTTTCTTACCGGTGAACATTTCTTCGGGAGTCTTGGAACCCAATGCTTGATGAGGGCATCGGTTTTATATACGGCAGTATTTGCAGCTTTGGCCAATAGAAACTTCGGAAGTCTTTGGTCATGGAGCATAGCACAGACAGCTTCCACAATTGTACGATTCTTCCTTTCCGCCACACCATTCTGTTCAAGAGTGTATGGTATAGTAGTCTCCCTCCTAATGCCAGCCTCTATGCAAAAGTCATGAAACTCATTGGATTCATATTCAGTACCATTATAAGTCCTAAAGATCTTGATCTTCTTTTCGGTTTGATTCTCAAACAAGGCTTTGAAGTGCCGAAACTAGGAGAACACTTCATCCTTCTTTTTCAAGAAGTATATCCAAGTCTTGCGAGAATAATCATCTGTAAAAGTGAGGTAATATAAATATCCTCCCAAGGAGTTCATAGGAATCATAGCAGATATGTCTGAGTGAACCAACTACGATATATTGAAAGTCTTGCTTTGGCTTGAGGGGAATGGTCCCCTTTTGAGCTTCCCTTCAGCACATCCTGGACATACACCTTCTTGGTCTAATCTAAACTCAGGCATCCCGGTCACCATTTTTCTTACATCGGGTAGAGCTTTATAATGAAGGTGAGTAAACCTTCGATGCCATAGTTCGGACTGAAGAGATGTCTCACAAGACATGACACCCAGCAGACTTCCACCGACCTGATATAATGAATCAACTCGAAACCCAAGAGTAAAAGCATCTTTAAAGTTCTTTTTCCATACACGTACCTTCCCATTTCTAAAGGCCACTTTGTAGCCTTTGTCTTCCATTGCCGAAATGGACACCAGGTTGTTTTTGAGATCAAGTACATATAATACATCTTGTAAGTGGATGGTATTACCCTGATTCAATTGAAAAGTGACATTTCCTATGCCTTTCACGAGATATTTTAAATTATCTCCAAGAATAATTTCCAGGTTGGTTTCCTTCTCTATCAGATTATAGAGAGCTTCTTTGTAACCAGTGAAGTGCCTTGAGGCACCAATATCAATAAGCCAATTTCCCAGCGAGTCCAGGGAAGCAATAGTACACAGAGCTGGTGGTAGATAATATTCATCCTGCCTATTGTTAACAGTGTTACATTCTGTTGTCGCACAGATTGTCACGACAATGCTCAGACCGGGGGCTGTGACCCTGATCCCGACCTCTCCGTTAAGCCGTCTCCTGCGGCTAAGGGGGGTAGACCCTATGGGACAATGGATGACCAACTGTGGACCAGTTGGGTTGGGAGACACAACAAGACAAAACAAGCACCTGAATGGTTTAGAAATTAATGTACCAGTACCTAATGGAGTTAATGATTAAATGATTATTTATTAAATGTTGCAGAAATATAAACCATGTAAAACAATCATTTATCATCAAATAACCCAAGCAATGCAATATATTCAACAGACGCACAACGCCTTAATAAGGATCCAGCAATTAAATTTTAAGAGATGAAAAGCTTTAAGCAACCACGAAATTTAAACGTTGTCCAGATTTCAAACAGTTAATCTCCAGATATAAACATTTTAAACACATTTAACTTCACCACAAAAAAAAAATCCCATTTATTAGCCTTTTTTCAAAAAATTTATTTATTTATATATTATATATATATATATATATATATATATATATATATATAGTATATATATATTATATATATATATATATTTTATATTTTAATAAAATTTTTAGTGTCTAAAAAATTAAACAACTAAAATCTAAATAAAATCTATCTTAACTAAAGACTAAAGAAATAAAAGAAACTTTTTAAACCTTTGATGAATTTTTTATTTTTTATTCATATTTTTATTTTTTTATTTTATGATTTTTTTTTATAAAAAGAAATAAAATAAACAACTAAATTCTAAAGAAATGAAACTTTATGCCTTTGATTTTTTTTTAATTTTTTTTAAATTGAAAACAAAAAAATTTAAATTTTATGAAACCTAAATAAAATATATATATGTAAAACAAACAAACAAACAAATAAAAATAAAGAAAAGAAGCTAAACAAAAATATAACTAAACCTAAACTAAATAAAAAAAACTAACTAAACCTAAACTAAATAAAAACTAAAGATTAAAACTTTTTTTATGCTTTTTATATTTTTATGATTTATTAATTTCAAATGTAATGAATATAGTAAAATCAAAATGTATACAAACAAAACTGCCTACACCCTAAACTATAATAACATACAAAACTAAATTTAAAAAAATCTAACTTACAAAACCCCAAACGAATATATACATATATATAAAAGAACTATCTAATAAAGAAGAAATGCCTGATATATAACTTAATGCGTATAGACATAATCAAAAGGGTTTCGAATATTTTATTTGACGTTGTTTGATGTGCAGGTGAACGCAGGTTTACGGGATAATGAGGAGGAGAAGCCGCAGGGTTTGCAGACTTTAGGGGCAGCGTGCAGGGGAAAGAAAACCGCGAGGCACCACGCTGCCAATTTGAATCGCAGGTTGGAGGGCGTTGAAAGAGAATTCCACTGGTTGTTACAGAAGGTAGCAGATGGAGCTGTGGTGATGATTTGGACACATTTTTTGCAGGTGATGACACGCAGGAAATGGAGGACAGACTGCACGCAGAGTGCAGGGTTTTGGAAACTACGTACAGGCAAAGGTGGATGCGCAGAATGAGGATTTGGACGGAGGATGGGAAGGTTTGGACAGCCAGCTCGATGGTGGCGCTGAAGGAGTATGACGGAGCAAAAAAGAGGAAATCAATACACAAATGAACAATGAAGCAGCGTTGGAGTTGTATGAGAAAAGGGCCACGTTTTTTATGACTGCGTGAGGAAGCTGAGGGGAGGTTGCTGCGTAGAGGGACTGGCAGCAACGCAAAGAATGGCCAGCGTTAAAGGCTGCGTAGCAATGCTGAAACTTGGCACAATCCAGGAGCTGTGATAAAAAAATTGAAATTTTTCAGTTAAATGAAACCCTGAGCAGCAAACAGCTCTGATAAACCCTCAAATTTCCTCAAAAGATTTCAGAATCCGCTGAAGATTATCCCTGCTGGAAACCCTGAAAAACTTTTAAAGTCTATACCTGCAGCCTGCAATGGCAGAAACAGAAAACCCAGAAGTAAAATGTGCCAAAAAACAAAACTGAAAACCCTAAAACCAGCTAAAAATTTACAATATTTACAAATTTTCGACTCTTTAAACAGCCAGATTTGTCAATAATCCACAGTAGTATTTCTAGAATTTAATTTTAATGTGAAATACTTCAAAAAACCCTTCATGCATTCATAAAAAAATTCAAATGATAAGTCCGGGATCAAGAACTGACTGGGCTCTTTCAGAAAACACAATCCGGGAGTTGGCTGGTTCAGCTGAGAACTTCCCCTAACACCCGATAAACTCAAAACTAAAATTTCCTGCATAGCTTAAAATCAACCATTAACAGAGAGGGAAAAAACAATAGTGAAATCCAGATCAAATGGAGATACCTGCCATTATATTTCAGAATCTAAACTATCATTCAAACCCCAGAGATCAAACAACATACCTGTGTCTGAATCAATCTTCATCAAGCTATTATCAATGACTGAAAATAAAATTATGCAAAAAAATAAAAGATCTTACAGCATTTCCAGAAGAGTAACACCAGCAAAATTTTCAACCCCAAAGTCTTTCTTTATTGCACAAAAAATTACTGCAAGAGAGCTTTCTTTAGCACCAGACTCTTAGATCAAAATCTCAAATGACCCCTGACACCCTATTTAAAAGAAAATTTCCCAACAGCTAATTCGAGTGATCCATGTCAAAGTGATCTCGACCGTTGATGAGGATCAAAATCCCTTTTAATCTCATCCGTCGAAATTTTAAATGCAATTTAATATATTAAAAAAATTAAAACTTTGCATTTATTTTCTCAAAACTTTTGATTTATTAGTATTTTATTATTTTTTTTTATTTTTCAAATTTTTATTTTTTTTTTTTATTTTATTTTATTTATTATTTTTTAATTTTTTTAATTTTTATTTATATTATTATTATTTATTTTATCTTCAAGCTTAGCCATTGGAAAAATCCCCTAGGACCTAGGACTTGGGATTTATGAGGGAATAAAACATTTCATAACCCTCAAGACACTTTACATCATGACTTTTACAATTTTACATTTCAAGGGGGAAAACCCATTTGACATAGACCCTCATAGACCACCCAGTGTTGCGACATAAATATAGTCTAGCAGATCAAGCAATTTGTAATAACCTAACCAAATAATTAGGATTATTTCCAAATTACTTTTTTATAGACTCGAAGCACACTAGGATTCCCCTAAAATTCTAATGACAAAATCCATTCCGGCTTTGGGATTAGGCTGAAGAAAAACTCTGCCGATCATGGATTGGTGAGACAAAAAACCTTTCGGAACGTAGATTATCACTAAAAAATTAGGTTTACCTAGGCAATTTACATACATGACACAGATTTGCTAAGATTTTTTACAATTTACACATGCAGACTGGGTTTACAACATAACATGATCGAGCTGATGATGACAGTCGCATGGTACAGACACGTCGATCAAACGCTATTGCTTTTGTCGAAAAAGGGGGTGTACTGCTATGGATAGTTGACACATAGTGGTCAACATCTAGCTCTACTTGGGGACACGTTGCTGCACTATAGGAACGTGAGAATCCAAAATCTGCATGCATGCAACACACAACAAAATATAAGTAGCGTTCATCCAAAAATCATCATATAACATTAAGGATAGGAAAGATATAAGCTCTTCATTTATTAACTAAAAAGTAAATATAATCCTAAAACAGAAATAAAATGCTGAAATGACAAGCAGTAGGGTTAGAAATACAATACAAAGGATGCCCCATGGCATCAGATGTGTTCAATACTATGTTGCAGGAAACGTAGGGCAAGGGGGAGGTTCCGTACGGAAACGGGTACGAAACGCTGAAACACGTTTCAGGGCGTACTACCACGTTTCACGAAACTGAAATGTGGCAAGCACGGCCTGAAACGTGTTTCAGGGTTGTACGACTCACGTTTCAGCGTTTTACTTGTGTTTTAAAAAAAAAAAATTAGTTTGTTTTCTAATTTATTTTTAGGTTATCCTAATGACTTCTAATTGCTTCTAGATGCCTGTCTAAAGTTATAAAAATGAACTTTTGCCCTAGTGTTGATATGCAGTTCATGGTAATGTTAAATTCTTAAAGTAAAAGTGATATTTTCCTTTATTTTTCATCCTTTTACTTAAATTTTTAACATTACCATGAAATGACTCAGGATGTTTGAGAGTGGTTTCGCCCTCATTGGATTTCATATGGAGAAAGTAGAATTTTAGATCTCACTCAAAATCCAGCAGACTTATCTGTTTTTTAGGATTTCAGGATTAGGGAGATTGCAATGTTTCCATTGGATTTTATCATGTACTAGGGAATGGAACTTGTATTTAATCAAGAGAACCAAGCCCTCTATGCAGGGGAGACTCCCAATAATGAAGAGCATGTAGGGTACTAGGGTATGAAACTTGTATTTAATCAAGAGCACTAAGGTCGTTCGACTATTCAGGAGGAGACTCCTAATCAAGCACAAGACAAAAAATTAGAAATTTTTCGTGCCTCATTTTGGATATTTCTATTTTCATTATGTGATCATTCATGAGTAAATGAGATGTAAATTTAGAGACTTATAGTTTATGCATTGACAATTAACAATTTTATCATAATGTAATAAATTAGAATGTATCATATATGCTTTATGATTGCACATATTTCTTAAATGTTCTAATATATATATATATATATATATATATATATATATATATATATATTAGGAACATTTAAGAAAATATATATATATATATTATTATATATATTTATTTTCGCGTTTCCCTGTTTCCAAAATTTGGGGAGGTCGCGTTTCGTATCGCTTCCTATTTCGGAAACTCGTACCCGTTTCCCCGTTTCGTGCAACTTAGGTTCAATATAGTGTATACTGAGCATTTGCCTGCTTTCAAGCAAATTTGTCGGCTACTTGTCGGATGTGCCATGTCCAATTTTGCATATGGTAGGACTTTTTCCTATCCTAAAATCCATCTGCTCATAACCATCTGATGCAACAAATCTTCTTCTCGTTCACTTTCTTTTGCGTTTTTTCTTAGTGGCGGGCTTTATCACGGATGACGTGGAACTTTCTGCTTCAAAACTCTCCGATGAAGTATGTAAGATATGTGTGACATGTATTTCTTCATTCTACATCTGCCCTGCCAAGGATGATGGATCAATCTCACAGGGGCCATGAGTTATAACTTGATCTTCAATCACTGGTGGATTAACCATGTAAGCATCAATCTGATTACTAATTTCCCTTTTACCCAAGTCACCTTCAATTATCCACTTTTTAATGGAACAAAGGACCTCATAATATGATGGAGCTTGCTATAACAAATAAGGAGGCTCCTGATCTATTGACGTTCCCTGGTTTCATTCATCCATTGACAGTTGTTGAAATTTCTAAACCTGTATTTTAATGGCATCTATCTGACTAGACTGTTCAACCTTCATAGCGTTGATTTCCCTGGCATGGTCTTCTTCCATGGTCAATAATTTATTTTGCATAGAATTAATTTCATTATCATGATTAGCTTTCATGGTCATCATATTTTCCTCTAAGCCTGATAACTTACATTGCATACAACTAATCTATGTGTCATGATTAGTTTTCATGGCCTCAATTTCCTTAGCATGTTGTTTTGCATGTCGGTTATGTAATCAGAGTGTTTAATTTTCATCATCTCCATCTCCTTATTACGTTTTTCCAGGTGGGTGCATAAAGTTTTCACATCATTGGCGTAATTAGTTTGATTGATCTCCATATTTTTTACCAGCCGCATTAGTTCTTGTATAATTTGCTTCTGATCTTCCTTTTGATTGTCAACACTGTTTTTACAATTTGTCCCTGCTTTTCCACTGTCATGGATTTGATCTGCAATGGTACAAGTGGATGGCACATTCTGATATGAAAAATCGTCATCTTTCATCGACAGCTGGACCTTTTACAAGATTACTTTCATTCTGTTGCACAATTTTAGGGGCACAAGGCGAGCTATCTGGATCACCATAGCTATCTTTAAAAGCATCGACAATGTCTTGTAATGAAGTGAAAGAATCTTCAAGACAATTATTAAACCAGTTCAAAGCATCACCCTTTAAAGAAAGGACAAATAGACGCATTTTGACATCTTCATGATTATATTGAGGAAGTCTACAATATATGATCATTACACAAGTAAATTTGTTTAAATGTTTTCTAACAACGACTGAATCACCACCTAAGAACAAAAATAATTTAGAAATGGCCTTTTCTGGAAAATCATGGAGATTATCAGTAAATGACATGGTTTAAACAAATAATCCATGATGAATAACGAGGGACCAAATGGATGATAGAACGAGATCTCTGCTCAAGAGAATCACTAGATGAAAGAAGTGGAGTCGCCACTTGAACAATGAATCTAATTCTAGGATCCAAAAAGCAAGAAACAAGCAGATATGAGGGAGGCTTCTTGCCTGGGAAAAATAAAAGAAATAAAATGGAGTCGCCACCCAAACAAGAAACGAACTGAAGAGAAGTTGCTGATATGACGAAAGATAAGGTGATGAAAAGATCCAAATGATGCCCAAAAAAAAAAGTTGACTCTGCCAACTCAAATGAGAGATGAGAAAGATGAAAGAATGATGAGAAATGAAAAGATGAATGTCGTTGAAACAACAGGGGCAGAAAAACTCTATCCCCGGCAACGGCGCCAAAAAATGTTGGCGTTGCCAGGCCAGATGAAAAGATAAAAAATGAGAAGGATGATTGTCGTTGAAACGCCGAGAATAAAATGTCCTCGGCAACGGCGCCAAACAATGTTGTCACACAGATTGTCATGACAACGCTCAGACCGGGGGCTGTCACCCTGATCCCCGATCTCTCTGTTTAAGCCGTCTCCTGTGACTAAGGGGGGTAGACCCTATGGGACAATGGATGACCAACTGTGAACCAGTTGGGTTGGGAGACACAACAAGGCGAAACAAACACCTGAATGGTTTAGAAATTAATGTACCAGTGCCTAATGCAGTTAATGATTAAATGATTATTTATTAAATGTTGCAGAAGTATAAACCATGTAAAACAATCATTTATCATCAAATAACCCAAGCGATGCAAGATACTCAACAGACGCACAACGCCTTAATAAGGATCCAGCAATTAAATTTTAAGAGATGAAAAGCTTTAAGCAACCACGAAATTTAAACACTGACCAGATTTCAAACAATTAATCTCCAGATATCAACATTTTAAGCACATTTAACTTCACCCACAAAAAAAAAAACATATTAATATATTAAATAAATAAATAAAAATAAATTTCCAAATTTATTAGCCTTTTTTTAAAATTTTTAATTTTTATATATATATTTTAATTAAAATTTAGTCTTAAAAAAATTAAAACAACAAAATCCTAATAAAATCTAATCTAAACTAAAGACTAAAGAAAATAAAAAGAACTTTTTTTTAACCTTTTATGATTTTTTTTTTTTTTTTGATACTTTATTTTATTTTTTATGATTTTTTATATAAAAAAAAAAACAAAACTTAACTAAATTCTAAAGTAAATGAAACTTATGCTTTCATTGATTTTTTTTGAATTTGAATTTTATATTTTTAAATGAAACAAAAATTTTTAAAAATTTATGAAACTAATTTAAAAAAAAAAAAAAAAAAAAAAAAAAAAAAAAAAAAAACTAACTGAACCTAACTAAAGAAAAAAATTAACTAAACCTAAACTAAATGAAAACTAAAGATTAAAACCTTTTTTTATGCTTATTATATTTTTATGATTTACTAATTTCAAATGTAATGAATATAGTAAAATCGAAATGTATACAAACAAAACTACCTACACCCTAAACTATAATAACATACAAAACTAAATTTAAAAAAATCTAACTTACAAAACCCCAAACGAATATATACATATATATAAAAGAACTATCTAATAAAGAAGAAAAACCTGATATATAACTTAATGCGCATAGACATAATCAAAAGGGTTTCAAATATTTTATTTGACGTTGTTTGATGTGCCGGTGATATTTTTAAATGAAAACAAAAATTTTAAAAATTTTACGAAACCTAAATTGAAATAGAAAAAAGAAGCTAAACAAAAATGTAACTGAACCTAAACTAAATAAAAACTAAAGATTAAAACTTTTCTTATGCTTTTTATATTTTTATGATTTATTAATTTCAAATGTAATGAATATAGTAAAATCGAAATGTATACAAACAAAACTACCTATACCCTAAACTATAATAACATACAAAACTAAATTTAAAAAAATCTAACTTACAAAACCCCAAACGAATATATACATATATATAAAAGAACTACCTAATAAAGAAGAAATCCTTGATATATAACTTAATGCGTATAGACATAATCAAAAGGGTTTCGAATATTTTATTTGACGTTGTTTGATGTGCAGGTGAACGCAGGTTTACGGGATAATGAGGAGGAGAAGCCGCAGGGTTTACAGACTTTAGGGGTAGCGTGTAGGGGAAAGAAAACCGCGGGGCACCACGCTGCTAGCTTGAATTGCAGGTTGGAGGGCGTTTGACGAGAAATACACCGGTTGCTACAAAAGGTAGTAGATGGAGTTGCGGTGATGATTTGGACACGTTTTTTTGCAGGTGATGGCACACAAGAAATGGAGGACGGAGTGCACGCGGAGTGCAGGGTTTTAGAAACTACATATAGGCAGAGGTAGATTCGCGAAATGAGGATTTGGACGGAGGATGGGCAGGTTTGGACAGCCAGCTCGATGGTGGAGCTGAAGGAGTATGACGCAGCAAAAAAGAGGAGATCAATACGCAGATGAACAATGAAGCAGCGTTGGAGTTGTATGAGCAAAGGGCCATGTTTTTTTTTTTTTAAATGACTGCGTGAGGAAGCTGAGGGGAGGTTGCTGCGTAGAGGGACTGGCAGCAACGCAAAGAATGGTCAGCGTTGAAGGTTGCGTAGCAATGCTGAAACTTGGCACAATCCAGGAGCTGTGATAAAAAAAAAAATTGAAATTTTTCAATAAAATGAAACCCTGAGCAGCAAACAACTCTAATAAACTCTCAAATTTCCTCAAAAGATTTGAGAATCCACTGAAGATTATCCCTGCTGGAAACCCTAAAAAACTTTTAAAGTCTATACCTGCAGCCTGCAATGGCAAAAACAGAAAACCCAAAAGTCAAATGTGCCAAAAAACAAAACTGAAAACCCTAAAACCAGTGAAAATTTTACAATATTTACAAATTTTCGACTCTTTAAACAACCAGATTTGTCAATAATCCATAGTAGTATTTTCAAAATTTAATTTTAATGTAAAATACTTCAGAAAACCCTTCATGCATTCATAAAAAATTTCAAATGATAAGCCCGGGATCAAGAACTGGCTAGGCTCTTTCAGAAAACACAATCCGGGAGTTGGCTGGTTCAGCCGAGAACTTCCCCTAACGCCTGGTAAACTCAAAACTAAGGTTTCCTGCACAGCGTAAAATCAACCATTAACATAGAGGGAAAAAACAATAGTGAAATACAAATCAAATGGAGATACCTGCCATTATATTTCAAAATCTAAACTATGATTCAAACCCCAAAGCTCAAACAAGATACCTGTGTCTGAATCAATCTTCATCAAACTATTATCAATCACTGAAAATAAAATTATGCAGAAAAATAAAAGATCTTACAACATTTCCAAAAGAGTAACACCAGCAAGGATTTCAACCCCAAAGTTTTTCTTTATTGCACAAAAAATGACTACAAGATAGTTTTCTTTAGCACCAGACTCTCAAATCAAAATCTCAAATGACCCTTGACACCCTATTTAAAGGGAAATCTCCCAACAGCTAGTTCGAGTGATCCATGTCAAAGTGATCTCGACCGTTGATAAGGATCAAAATCCCTTTTAATCTCATCCGTCAAAATTTCAAATGCATTTTAATATATTAAAAAATTAAAACTTTGCATTTATTTTCTCAAAACTTTGATTGTTTATTTTAATTTATATTTTTCAAATTTTATTACTTTTAAATTTTTTTATTTATTATTTCTTTTATTCTAATTATTTATTTTATATCCTATCTTAATTTTATTATTTTGTATTATTTTATTTTTTATTTTTGGATCTTCAAACTTAGCCTTTGGAAAAATACCCTAGAACCTAGGACTTGGGATTTATGAGGGAATAAAACATTTTCTAACCCTCAAGACACTTTATTTCTAAGAAACAAGACTTGATTTGCATCATTAACTTTAAGTAAACTTGCCAGCCTATCATAGATTTCCTTGGAGGTGTTTAGCTCGGAAACATAAGCCACCAAGCATTTGCCGATAGAGTGCCGGATGATCTTCCTTTCTTTGACTTCTCCCTTGGTCCATTTGTTCCTAGCAGCAGCGAATGCATTTGATGGAGGCTCAACAATCCTGCCTCTCACATGGTCCAACGCTTCCTGCTCTTCTAATGTTAGATCGAGAGACATCTTCCATCCGTGATAGTTAGACTTCTCACAGAGTTTGTCTTCTGCAGGGAAGTGTGTTGAGGACCCCATGATTTCTTTCTAAGATAGCCTTACCAACCTTCTCTTCGGTGATTGCTCTTGCTCTTACTCTTGCTTGGGCTTTGCCTTCACCTCACCTCTGATACCATGTTAAATTATAGTATGTCCTATGCTTAGAGCAGATTACTTATTTTTCTTCTTATTAGCCACAATTTAGCAATCACATATACATTAAGTAAAGTGTAGATAGAACATTAAATGATCAACAAAAAACAAGCTAAGACAAGAGACACAAGATGTGGCGACTAGCCAGCAACAACCCCCAATGCATGGAAACTCTTTGATCAAATCTTTTTTTATCTTCAATAGTTCAGCAAAGAGAAATAGTACAAAATCTGAATTTTGTAATTTTATATCAGCAATAGCAAACCCTAGATCAGCAAAGTCAAACCCGGTCAAGCTAGCTGAAATTGACCCTTAAAATACTTGGACAATTTCCGGTCAACTTGTCCTCGAACAGCCTGAAGAAACAGCCCTTGAACAACCCCAAAATTTCAGTCAATTTGCAGATTTCTGAAGTCAACTTGTAGCCCTAAACTAGGGCAATCAACACTGGTCAAACCAGAGGTCAAATCACCTCGATTTTCATGCCAAAAATTGTGCCCTGCCTGGGAGAGGCAACCACACCTAATCTGCACCTTTGGAAGGTCAACGCTTGGTCAACATTGGTCAAAAAGATGACCTGCTGCCCTAGCATCCTTTCTGCATCTTCCTTGCCCTAGGACATCTTTTTTACAGCCACATGTGTGAGAGAGAGGGGCTCCTTTTATGCGTAGGAGAGAGAGAGAAGATGAGTGAATTGAATTGTCCAAATGAGGAGAATGCTCCTTGTATTTATATGCAAATGTTGAGGTTGATAGACATGACTGTTGGGCTTTTGAGCCTACAAAGTTTCTTGGCCGACCTTGACAATTTGTCCATAATCAAAATAAATTCATATTTGACAAATACTTATCGGAATCAAATGATATTTAGATCAATCCTACACCTCTCAATGAGAGGAATCTAGGAAAAATATCAGAAGCCATAAATAAAGTGATCCACATGGAGTTTGGCCCTAGTTGCCAATTTTAACGAGTCTTCATAAATGTACTTTTGATATTTGTATTTATTCAAAAAAAGAAATTTTATTTTTGTTATATTTATCAATGAGTTTCTTGCTCATTGAAATAGGTATAGCACATGTCATAGTGCTATAGGTGAGTCAAAGAGTCAAATGAAAATGTTGAAGACCCTTAAGGGCATGTTATACAATGTATATATTTGTATAAGAGTCAAAGAATATCCCTCCAAA